>SJYV01030848.1:993142-1034120 GCA_006410875.1 Neotragus pygmaeus
ACCCCTGGAGCCACCAGTTTGCCACTGAGGAAAAGGAATTGTCCTTGGAATCAGATGACCCAAATGCTAATTATATCTCTTAACCTTCCTGGGCCTCAGTCTTCCCATCCATAAAATGGAGCGAGTCACACCCTTCCTGCAACATCACTGTAGGGATTCCCTGGGAGAAGATCTGAAAGAAGCCCAAGCCCTAGGGTGGAGCCACCCACCTGGATTCCTGCAGAGCCCTGGAAGTCCTGGAACCCTGAAGTGGCTGCCTCTAGAGGAGGGCTCAGGCCCAGGGAGCAGAGCCAGGAGGGCTGGGACCCGGCCACAGCCACAGTCCAGTTCCTGCAATGGTCCTGGAGGGCGGTCTGGGCCCACCATCAGCTGCCCGGCCCAGCACAGGGCGCTTCTGAGGCCCCTGCCTTTCCTGACCACAGTAAGCCCTGCCCGGAAACAAGCATAACACCATCCCTGGGCGGGGCTCCGGTGGGCACCCCTCCACAACCCTGTCGCCCTCTGGGCAAGTCTTCCTGAAGCTCTTCAGCTCCCCCAGTTCTCCCACACCTGGCCTCACAGCCCAGAGGCAGAAAAAGGCTCATGACGGCTGCTGGCTGCAGCTGAAAAGGGCCCGCGGCAGGGAAGGGTCTCTAACTCCAGACCTATGCCAGCCAGCCAGGGGTCCCTCCTTAGGAGTGGCTCGGCTTTGTCCCCTCCCACAGTCACTTCATAGGCCTCCTTGTTGCTGCCTACTGAGGCCACTTCAGTGCCTCTGAGGTCCTCCCACAAGACCACCATCAACCCACCCCACTTCCCAGGCCTCCCCGCCACCACCAAGGGGTCTTCTGGAAAAAAGGGGCAGGACCCAGCCACTTATTGGCTCTTAAGTTAGTTGATCACTTTCTCTCTGCTAATGAGTTGAGGGCTGCCTGGGATCAGTCAGAGAGGTTGAAACACAGAAAAGTAACTAGCTGGGGGGTTGCTGAGGAGAGTAAGGAAGAGACAGGAACAGCACTAAGTAAGCACCAAGCCGTAGGGCAGGCTTGCTCTATTTCATGTAATCCTCCAAATAGCCCCTCATAATATGCCCACTTTACAGATGGAGAAAGTGAGTCTCTCTGAGGTGAAGGTGCATGGCTTAACTTTGGTTTGAGCCTGGATCTATTAATACCTGACTCTCCATTGCTGCTTGACCCCCACCCACCCCAGGTGCTGAATTGACATCATCAGATGGACTAACTGCCCTGGTGACAGAGCTGGTGCCGTTTCCCAGATCCTCCTTGGGACAACCTTGCTAGTCACCCCTTCCTCCCTGCCCTCAGGGTCAACAGCCGGCCTAGCCAACCTGGGGCGGGAGGACGCCTGCTCCCTCCCATGCGGCAGACTCCCTCTCCCCTCCCTCTGCAGTCTCACTGGCAAATGAGTAAGAAGAACAGAATTACAGTTGGCTACACGAGACACAGAATTAGTGGGATTAAATAAAAATAGCTATTAAAAGTGCCTTATAATTAAATTCATTTTCCAGTTATTTGTTTTACACACACACACACCCGCCCACACTCGTGCACACACGCACATTCTCCAGGCCGCAGCGCCACACCGAGCGGGTGTCAGGTCCCCAGCTGCCAACCAGCCTCCTCTTCACTGTCACCTCTTCTTTGGAGTTCCTGCGCCTGCCTCTCTTCCTCACCCCTCTCCCTGGCCCTGTTTCCAGTCCATCCAAGGAAACTACCGCTTATCACTATTCCCATGTGCTGAGCCTACTATGAGCCAGACATCTGACACCATTCGCCTCCTTTGTTCCAGCCAAAGACATATTTTTCATTCAACAAATACCTGTTGAAAGCCAAGTACTTAACATGCATGATCTCACTTAATCCAAACAATGACACTCATTCCTTCATTAAACAAATATTAGTTGAACACCTACTACATGGCAGGATTGGGTAAATGCTGGTAATACTTCAGCCAATAAGACCAGACCCTCTGTTCTTGTGGAGCCCATCCTGAAGAAAGCCCAGAGCCAGAGACCGGGCCAGGTGATGGGGAAGAGGCAGATGCCACCTGAGTTGGGCCAGCAGGAGGTTAGGTGGGATGGGGATGCACCGAGAGGGGAGATTCTTCCCACTGAGAGCTCCTCGAGGGTGGGAGGGTGTCCCACTACTATCCTGTGTCGGGGGAAAGAGGCGGAGCACAGAGTAGGAACATCAATATGATTGTCAGCCTGAACTGACCTACCAGGTCTGATCTTTAACTCCTTCCCATGGGGCTGTGGGAGGACCCCAGCCCCAAGCCTGGACTCTAAGTGTGTTGTTGCTATTTAGTTGCAAAGTCATTTCCAACTCTGTGACCCCATGAACTATATATAGCCTTCCAGGCTCCTTTGTCCATGGGATTTCCCAGGCATCAGTACTGGAGTGGGTTGCCATTTCCTACTCCAGGGCATCTTTCCAACCCAGGAATCGAACCCGCATCTCCTGCACTGGCAGGCAGATTCTTTACCTCTGAGACACTGGGGAAGCCCACTCTAAGGGAGAGGGCTCTTCAAAACCTTCAGCCTTTGAATTCAGCCAGTCAACCAGCCCCACTGTCTCCTAAGCCCTGGGAAATGTACAAGAAACCTTCATCTTCCAAGCGGTCAGATAGCTGGGGGGAGGGTTCACATGTCCAGGATGAACAAGGTCTAAGACAACACCAAAGCAAGGGCATGGCCCCAAGCAGTGAACCGTGAGGCCACCAACACTTCCTAAGTCCCTGCTGTGCATCCAGTATTCTCCATCTTTTCCCTGAGGCTGAACAGCCACCCTCTCACAACGCGGTGCGACCCTGGACCCTTCTTCAGAGGAAGCAACTCAAAACACAGGGAGGTCAGCAGTGACTTGCCCAAGGTCACAAGACCTGCACGTGGCAGAGTTGGGGTTGGATGGACCCCAGATCCATCTGATCCAAGGCCTTTCCTTCCCCCACACTGACCCTGACCAGGGAGGCCCTGCTGGGGGATCCGAAGGCCAAAGAGACAGCATTCCTGGAAAGTGTCCTCTGTGTGGGGCCCACCTGCCTGGCCCCTCTTATCCCACCCTCTGTCCTCAAGGTGAACAGCCCACTCTCCTGACCTCCCACAGAGCCCCCACACTCAGCCAGCCCCAGGAGCCCAACAGTAAAGAATTTGTCCTAGAAGGAGGCAGCTGAGCTAATTAGCAGACTCCAGCCTTTCCTCAGCGAGAACATTACTTCATTATCTGAAGCCAAACACAGCCCCACGGTGTCCGGCAAACATGCTCAGGCAGCTGGCAAAAGCAGTGCGAATCGATGGGCAGCAAGAGGCCCGCTCTGGCCCAGCCTCCCCACAGGGCTCTGGGACTCTGTCCCATCTTTCTGACAAATGCTGGGGAAGAGAAAGGCGCCTGTGTTGGATGGGAAAGATTACAGCTGAGCAATAAGGCAGAAAGACCCCGCAGACAACCCAGGCCTATTGTCACTTCCGGAGGAAATCGGCCAACCCCAGGTGAAGGAGGGGAGGACAGGGGGGCGGGGTGGGACACTGGGAGCAGGCCAGGCTGCGGCACTGGAGAGCCGAGTGGCAATCCTGCAGTGTCCCTGATGATGCACAGCCTTCCCTGTGTCCACAGTGCAGAGGCCAGCCCCCCAGTGGGGGCACAGCCTACTTTCCTAGACTCATCGCTGCCCCCGCCGTACCCCATTGCATGGGCTCCTCACCTCCCCACCCCGACACACAGGTGGCCTCAGGCCTACCTCCTGTTCAGTAACCACGCTGTTTCCCCCTTTTCTGCCTCTCCAGGCTTGGTGCTATCTCTTTCAGAGGCCTTTCTGACTGTTCCACCCTGCAGGGACCTGGTCTGCCTCATGTCTAGAGCACTTTTCATAGGCCCCATAATCAGGCACCTGATTCTTTGCCTGCCATGCCCAGCTCTCATTGTTGCGGTCGTCGTTGGTGATTTGTGGGTCCTCTTGTGGAGAGAACAGAGATCTGACTGCCTCCAGCTCTCCTCCATCATTGAACTTGCTATAGAGACAGGCACACAGTTACTGCTTGATAAGTGTTTGTTGACTGAATACTGGGAAGGCCTTCTAAAGCCTCTAATGTGCTGCAACTGGGAACATTTGGAGAGTTCAGAGACTAGTGTTGTAGTCAGCTCTCAAGCTAAGCTTCTGTCTGCTCTTGGAGAAGTCACTGGCATTCTCTTGGCCTAAGTGCCCCGACCTGACAAAGCAGGTTTTTATCAGAACAACCAGTGGGGTGAGTTCAGCTGGGAGGAGATGGTGGGCCCCAGGATGAGCTGGGCGCTGTTTGTGGTGCTGAATCTGGGTGAGGCCCTCTCTGAAGCTGGTGGGTACAAAACCTGAATAGAACCAGAGAGACAGGACTGGNAGGGAGGGAGGGAGGGAGGCAGGGGAGGAAGATAGATTCCACTGCTGTTGAGGAGCACATCTTGGCAGGGCTCTGTGCTGGCCCAGCCACCGTCCGCTTCGGAATAATTTCTCCAGCAGAAACTCCATAATTATGGATAATAACAATCACTCTGATTTGCGTGTATTGAACACCTTTCAGCCCAAGATCTCCAAGTGCTTTGCCAACACTAATTAATTCATTAGGCACGCCCGCCTCCCTGGGACAGGGCGACATGACGCCCCACCCAGCGCGGCACAGCTGGCTCAGGTACTCAGCCGGTGGGTGGCAGTCCCAGTGGGGGCACAAGTTGGGTATCCTGGGGGAAGAGGCTCTGAGGAGGAGGAGATGGGAGAACAGCCCAACTGGCCCCGCATCCTGGCTCAGTTGCCCCCTCAGAGGTTGGATCCACACCCTGAGGCACAGTCTCCCTGCCCCCAGCCTGTTAGAGGGCCAGGAGCAGAGAGTGGGCGGAGCCTCAACTGAGCCCTCACTCCCTGGGGACCTTAGGAAACTCACAAGCTTCCAGCAAAGTTTCTTCACCTGTAAGAAAGGGGCCCGGGGTCTCCAGCTCCCAAGGTGGCTGTGGAGCTGATAGCACGTAGGTGGAAAGAATTTAGACCAGCTGGCCACAGATGGATGTACAAACCCTCCCTACTGGCTCGGACCCTCCTAGGACCATACGTGGGCACTCAGTCCCTTTCAGAAGCAAGGAGATGCCCCTCACTCCAAGGGTGCCCAGTCCTGCCCCGTTGCTCACCCCCTACCCCGAGTCCCACACTGGCCTCAGTGCCAGAGGCTCATGGATCTGATTGGGAAGGAAGCAGTTCCCTGAAGGCCAGGCTCAGAATCGGGGCCAAGAGAGAACTCAAGGGTCAGCAAGCTATAGCCCTGAAGCAAGGCACTCCCCAAACTCAACGAGAGTGGCCAGATCAAGTCATCTCCTCCAGATTCTGATAGTGTAGACAGGAAAACTGAGGCTGAGAAAGGGGAGGAATACAAGCTTTGAAGTCCCACCTGGAATCGAAGCCTAGCAACACCAATTCTTGAGCAAGTCACTACCTCCCTGAGCCTCCACCTCCTTATCTGGAAGATAAAATGGTAAAATACCCTTGGCTAACAGTGCTGCCTACACTGTAGGTATTAATACTTAGCAAGTGGAGCCAATGTCATTAATTACACTGCAGTTATGTTGTCTATTTAACAGCTTCCCTGAGGTCACGAAGGAAACTCCATAACTGGATCTCTGGTTTCATGTCACGACTCTTTCCAGAGCATCTACTATGTGCCAGGCACTCTGCCATCTCTCCAGCTCCCTTCCTTTGTAAGCACCCTCTGCCCAGTTGGTTGGCCTCCTCCCTGGGGAGGCAAAGTCTCAACCACAAGGAACATGCAAGTCCACATTCACACAGAAGAGCTAGGACAGACCATTCCCTCTTCCTGCTACTGGCCGCCCCCTGCCCAGCTGAGCCCACTTTCCTACTTGATGGGTTCTGATCTCTACATGGTTGTTGTTCAGTTTCTGTCATGTCTGATTCTTTGTGATCCCATGAACTGCAGCACACCAGGCTTCCCTGTCCTTCCCCATCTCCCAGAGCTTGCTCACACTCATGTCCATTGAGTTGATGATGCCATCCAACCATCTCATCCTCTGTTGTCCCCTTCTCCTCCTGCCCTCAATCTTTCCCAGCATCAGGGTCTTTTCCAATGAGTCAACTCTTCACAGCAGGTGGCCAAAGTATTGGAGCTTCAGCTTCAACATCAGTCCTTCCAATGAATATGCAGGGTTGATTTCCTTTAGGATTGACTGGTTGGATCTCCTTGCAGCCCAAGGGACTCTCAAGAGTCCCCCAGCACCACAGTTCAAAAGCATCAGTTCTTCAGCGCTCAGCCTCCTTTATGGTCCAGCTCTCACATCCATGCATGACTACTGGAAAAACCATAGCTTTGACTAGATGGATCTTTGTTGGCAAAGTGATGTCTCTGCTTTTTAATATGCTGTCTAGGTTGGTCATAGCTTTTCTTCCAAGGAGCAAGCATCTTTTAATTTCATGGCTGCAGTCACCATCTGCAGTGACTTTGGAGCCCAAGAAAATAAAATCTGTCTGTTTCCACTTTTTTCCCCATCTATTTGCCATGAAGTGATGGGACCAGATGCCATGATCTTAGTTTTTTGAATGCTGAGTTTTAAACCAGATTTTTCACTCTCTTCTTTCACTTTCATCAAGAGGCTCTTTAGTTCCTCTTCAATTTGTGCCATTAGGGTGGCATCATCTGCACATCTAAGGTTATTGATATTTCTCATCTTGATTCCAGCTTGAGCTTCATCCAGCCCAGCATTTTTCATGATGTACTCTGCATATAAGTTAAATAAGCAGGGTGACAATATACAGTCTTGACATACTCCTTTCTCGATTTGGAACCAGTCTGTTGTTCCACGTCTGGTTCTAACTGTTGCTTCTTAACCTGCATACAGGTTTCTCAGGAGGCAGGTAAGGTGGTCTGGTATTCCCATCTCTTTAAGAATTTCCCACAGTTTGTTGTGATCCATACAATCAAAGGCTTTAGCATAGTCAATGAAGCAGATGTTTTTCCAGAATTCCCTCGCTTTTTTTGTAATCCAATGGATGTTGGCAATTTGATCTCTGATTCCTTTGCCTTTTCTAAGTCAGGCTTATACATCTGGAAGTTCTAGGTTCACTTACTGTTGAAGCCTAGCTTGAAGGATTTTGAGCATTACCTTGCTAGCATGTGAAATGACTGCATTTGTGGGGTAGTGTGAACATTTTTGGCATTGCCCTTCTTTGGGACTGGAATGAAAACTAACCTTTTCCAGTCCTGTGACCACTGCTGAGTTTTCCAAATTTGCTGGCATATTGAGTGCAGCACTTTCATAGCATCATCTTTTAGGATTTGAAATAGCTCAGCTGGAATTCCATCACCTCCACTAGCTTTGTTTGTAGTGATGCTTCCTAAGGCCCACTTGACTTCACACTCCAGGATGTCTGGCTCTAGGTGATTACACCATCATGGTTATCTGGGTCATGAAGATCTTTTTTGTACAGTTCTTCTGTGTATTCTTGTCCCCTCTTCTTAATCTCTTCTGCTTCTGTTAAGTACATACTGTTTCTGCCCTTCATTGTGCCCATCTTTGCATGAAATGTTTGCATTCTGTTTGCTCTCTACAGGGAGACCCCCTCATATGGTGACAGAAGATGACCCCTCGTGTGCAAAGAGAGCTTTACAGTTACAGAGCACACAGTCCCCCTGGGGGCTGTGAGGTGCTCAGACACTTGATACCCACACTCATAAGCCCAGTCCCACATGTATAGAGCACTAACAGTGGTGCAGTCACACACACAATCACACGAAATCCATGGTGACACGCAGCCATGGACACACACTCTCACACAACACACATACCAACACACAATGACAACCACACACCCATGAACACACACTGCGAAGGGCAGGTCAAGCCAAGGCATTGCCCCGGGCTCAGCACAGCTGATTGGTGAGTCAATGAATGTCTGACCATTTCCCTCCATCTAGGCATCTGACTGGCTTTCCCCTCCCTCTTCTGCACATTTTGATCACAGTCTTAAGAGCACTTGTGTCAACATGCTAACTTGAAAGACGATCGCAAAAGTGCCACTCTAAGTGAATGTGCTCGGGCACTCCTCTACTTCCACCCACACACCTTCCCCACAGGGGACTGGACGNGAGGAGAGGGAGAAATAGCTGGGTGAGGTCGGTCTGGCCCGAGTCTCCCCACTTCAGCCCAGGCCCATCTGGGCATGGTGTCCCAGGGTAGGGCGAGCTCCACTCAGCCCATCCAGAGTCCAGGAGATGTGTATAAGAGACAGCCTCCACGTGTGTGCATGCACACCCAGGGCTCCGCCACCTCTCACACACACTCCTCCAGGCTCACATGTGGGGAATGGCCCCATTTCTGCTAGGCAGGTCTCCCCACACATCCCTGCAGCCCCTGCACTGGGCAGTGAGCCAGAAACCCCAGGAGTCCCACCATCCTTGAATAAGATGAGATGCTCGGGCCCTGGCTGCCTGCCTCCTTGGCCAAGCCACCCTCCCTTCCCCCTCCCCCACCAGAGTCCCTGTCTCAGGGTCACCTCCTCCAGGAGGCCTCCCAGGTTCCCAGGAATCATCTTGGTTTGATGTTTGAGATGATGTCTTTGAGAAGGGTCTTCTCAGGCAGTCTGCCCCAGGGTCTTGGCTCTGGGCTGACACGACAGGGAGGTCCAAGCCACCAGAACAAGAATGTTTGTGAACCACTCTTGTGGGATGGTAGGACACTTCCCCTGGCTTGGGGTCCCACCTGGCTTCCCCAGAATGGGTTCATCAGGCATTGACCATGTGTTCATCAGGCATTGACCATGTGCTCATCAGGCATTGACTACGTGCGAGGGACTGACTCCAGGGACAAGGCATCACAGGGGAGGGGGGTCTAGTCATCCAGAGCAAATCTGAGGTAGGCATGGGAGCACCCATTGGCATAGGCTGTGTCCCCATAGACTCTAAGGAGGTCACTTTCCATCTTGGTGCCTCAGTTTCTTCATCCATCAGTGGGAATATTATGAAGACCAAGTCAAGGTGCTTATGATCTAAAAACGCCATGTAGGTGTGAGGGCCTGTGTTTTCCTGCAGGGCATCCTCAGGGAAGTCTTCTATTCCCCTGACCACACAGGACCTTCAGTGGACCCTGAACCACAGAGAGGTCCATTCAAGTCTTCAGAGGAGAAGAAAGACTAGAGAGAGGATAAGGAGAGCCAGCAAGGGGTGAGAGGCTGCCCTAAGGGACAGAGAGAAGGATGAAGAGGAGAAGAAAGGCAACCATAAGTGTCCAAGAGCAAGAGCTGACTGGAAATGCCGAGAACCCCCTACCCTGGCACAGGCCTCAGGGCACAGGGCCCCTGGTAAGAAGCCCAAGCTTCAGCTCATTAGCCAAGACCTGCTCATTAATCACCATGGGCCGCCTCTCCTTGCCTTGGCTCTGTCAGGCCATAATAATATATGAAGAACATTCATTTATTCACCATCTTCCCACTCAGGGAAAGATATATGACGCTGTAGGAATGGATTTATCCTGACACCCAGCTTTCAGCAAAGTGAGGCTAATTTAAACATTTAAGTCAACAGCTCACCCCTCCCGTTGTCTCCCAATTTCTTTTTTAATGGTGGGAGGTGAAGAAGGGGAAGGAGGTTGAAAATGCACAAGCCTGCGCGGTTGGAGGATTAGAGGCGATGGAGGGAGAGGAAAGGGAATCTCGGCCAGCTTTCCCTCTGGCCTCTCTCCCACCACCCATCCTGGCCCCACCTCTGAAAAAAAAGAAAAAGCAGGGCAACAGGTGGGTGTGGAGGAGTGAGCACCGAACTTGGGGTCCAGAGTCCTGCTCCATCTCTAACTCACTGCACCCTGATAGGCCCCTCTCCATCTCCAGCCTCTATGCCCTTGTCTGTAGAGCAGCAGGTTGAACAAACTAGACTCTGCCCAGGTCATCTCCAGCTTCTGGAGCTGGGTTCCTTTGTCTGCATCTGGGCATCTCCTCACCCCTGTGGTCCACCTGCATGCTCCTGGGATACAGAGGGGAAGCAGGACTAGGCCCTGCCTAGAGATCCGTCAGGAAGGGCCAAGAGGGCTGCCATGCTAGGGAGAGTCAGCTGAACCTGAGGGAGAGCAGAGCAGGCTGTGCAGTCAGGGCGCACTTCATGGAAGAGGCAAGACAGGGAGCAGCCAGGGCTCCATCTGTTTAGGGGCACCGCCTCCAGGGTAGATGTGTACGTGTGCTAGGTCACTTCAGTCATGTCCGACTACGCGACCCTACGGACTGTAACCCACCAGCATCCCCTGTTCATGGGACTCTCGAGGCAAGAATACTGGAGTGGGTTGCCATGCCCTCCTCCAGGGGATCTTCCCAATCCAGGGACTGAACCCACATCTCTTACGTCTCCTGCATTGGCAGGCAGGTTCTTTACCACTAGCACCACCTGGGAAGCCCCCGAGGCTAGATGCTTGGACTCAAATCCCTCCTCCATGGCTTTAGCAGGCTACTGACTCTCTCAATGCCTCCGTTTTCTCGTCTGAAACTTGATGATGAGTGCCTACCCCACAGCATTCTTGAGAGGATCAGATGGGGCCACCATCCATGGCAAACCCCTGGTGCCATACTCGGCACAGAGGAAGTGCCGAAGCAACACCATCATCAGGGGTGGGCCAGGAGGAGAGGGAGAAATAGCTGGGTGAGGTCGGTCTGGCCCGAGTCTCCCCACTTCAGCCCAGGCCCATCTGGGCATGGTGTCCCAGGGTAGGGCGAGCTCCACTCAGCCCATCCAGAGTCCAGGAGGCCCCTGACCATGGCAGCAAGATTTCTCTTTGCTCCAGGTTGAGACCAAACCACCCCACCCTCCATGATCAGGAACTAAAATCAGGGCCTTCTCTGAAGCCCTGGAAAGCACTTAATAGCAGGGCAGTGGAGTAGGCAGCAGGGTACCCAGGGGGCGGGCGTGTAGCAGGAGTAAATGTGCTGCCCTCATGTGTGCATGTGCATGTGTGTGTGTGTGCCTGCATGTACAAGCACACACATAGGCACACGCTAACTTTCCCATGGTTCCCTCTCCCTTCCCTGGCCTCTGACCTGAGGTTCCGAGCCACCAGCTCCCCCCAGAGAATCCCTGGACCTGAGAGTGGGCTGGTGTAGAGGTGAAGTGCTCACCACAAAGTCCCCGTCCAGATGGAAGGCTGGGGGGCAGCTGGGAAGGAGAACAAGGACCCTCAGAGCCTGCTAATCCCCCACTGCCAGGGCCCACTAGGTTCAAATGGGCCCAGGAGTTGTGGCCAAGTCAGTCTCAGACACCCGGTCTCCTCACCTGAAAAAGACGGAGCTGATTAACACCAACTCCACGAGGCGGCTGTAAGGTTAAGCGAGGTCATATGTTGAGACGCCCAAACCTGGGCTGGGCACACAGTGGGTGCTCAGCAACTGAGCACCCCCCACTGGCCCCCCTACATTTCAGGGATGCTGTGAAAGCTGAGAGCAGCTTTCCTCTCACACTCCACCCCCCACCCATAACAGGAGACCCCGTTAGACAGTGACGGATGGGAGCCAGCAACTGGGGAAAAAGGTGTCAGCTTGTGTGGGGGTGTCTGCCTCTCTGCAAGTCTTGCTCTGAGTGTCCTATTAAAACACGCTGATTGGTAACACAGCCACTTTAATAAAAGAGTTCCTGTGTTATTTGTACAAGTCACCACTCAACAAACATTCCAAATCCTCCTCCCTGGCCACACCCTCAGGGGGCCTGGCATCTGAGCCACTTGTCATAAGCGGGATGCCACGGCTCAGCAGTGTCCCAAGGCCTGGAGGGCGGCCATGCCCCCAAAAGTGACAACCAGAACCACCCCCCCGCCCCCCTCCAACCAGCCCCTGGCAGGCTTGAGTGACAATCGGAACAAGGCAGCTTATTTTTCCTCCCCAAAAGGAAGCCTGCTGGTGACTCACGCCTGTTTCCCACAGCAGCCTACTTCTGTGTTGTCGTTGCTCAAACGTACCTGACGGCTCCCTCCCCTGTGGGGGGTGGAGGGCACCCGGGGGTGGGGGAGGTGGCATTTAACAGCCCAGGCTGGGTGCGGAAAGGTTCGAGGAGGCGGAGTGAGCCTCGCCACTGAGAGTGAGCTCAGCCCCGCCCAGCGACTCCAGCCCACTGGGCCTGGGTGCCCATCTATAAAAGCAGAGTTGGACCATACATAGGGGTTGCAAACTGGGCAACAGAATGCTTTGTTTGGACCGCTCAGTGGGTTTTAAAAGATTAGAGTCTGCTGCCAACTTTTATAAATCACATAGAAATCTGGATTTCTCGTCTTTCTCCAAAAATCTGATCTGGCCATCAACACCCTGCCTTTCCACGTAGCAACAGTCAGTGCAGCTGACAGTGGCTTTCCGGTTCCCCCCAGGCCCCAGGCAGCCTGCTTCGCTCACCATTCCCTGCCTGGCTCCTGGAACCTTTGAGTGTGAGACCCCTGGGCCTCCAGTTCTGAGGTTCAGAATCTCTACCTCTGTATTAACCCCCTGTGCTCTGCCTGGGGCTGGAAGAAATGAGGCCCAGAAGGAAAAAGGAGTTAACAGGACTCACAGCCAGACCCGGACTGGGGACACAATCCAGGAACACACAAACCACAGAATTTATTGTGAAAAGTTTTCTTTTGTGTGGCTATTAATAAGTATCCATGGGTTAATTCACACCATTCTATGACACCAGACATTTGCTCTAGTGTATGGGACTGGATGGGGCTGGGACCTGCCAACCCAGCTGTGAGGGACCAGCCAGGACAGCCGAGGGCAGACACAGGATCACCGTGATCAGAGGCCAGAGCGACTTGTTGATAGCACAGAGAGTGGGATGGACATTCTCTTTGTTTTCAAATTTGGGGACATAAGAACCAGTTTAAAGGGTTCAGCTGTAATTGTGCAAATATACAGAATGAAGTATTTTCCACTATGGTTGTGCTCTTTGCAGTTAAAAATGCCTCAACTCTAGAAATACCACTAATCTGGGCCAGGTCAGATGTAGGACACTCCAGGTAAACAATCTGTCACGGGAATCAGGGGCTGGAAGGAGAGATTCCAACAGAAGGGGTTCTCAGGAGGCAGGGCACCAAGGGCTGGGGAGCCAGGCAGTTTTCTGGCCTCAGGCATGAAACCAAGTCCCCTCATGGCTGCCGGTGGCCCCAGGCCCAAGAATTCCCCTACGGGAGTGATGTCAGAGGAGATGACCCAAGGAGTTCTTTGAGGCCCTGTCACATGCTTCTATCCCTGGCTTATGGCTTCTTTGAGCCTCAGTTTTCCTATCTATAAAGTGGACGTGAATGATGGAGTGAGGCTTGACTGTGCAATGGTGTTCAGGCAACAGGCTTCTGCTTCCATCTCCCCTGTTCTCCCAAGAAAGGGCCCAAAAGCCAACTGCTATGCTACTGTGCTATGCTACTAACTCCTGGCTGTGTGACCCCAGGCCAGACCCGGACCTCTGGCCTCATGTCTTCCATCTGTAAAATGGAGATTTACACCCTCTTGGGTATTTTGAGCCCTAGAACTTGAAGAAAAGAACCTGTCCTGAAATTACCTGGGCAGACTTTGCTGAAGCCAAAACAGCCTGTGGCTTCCTGGTACTTGGGGGTGGAAGAGGACCCAAGGAGCAGGCTGGGCAGGCGCTGGGTGGTTCTTGCTGGGTGAAGGCAGAGCAGGTTGAGGGGCGGGTGAAGGGCAGTGACATGAGGACAGTGAGTGCAAGCCACTCTTTTAGGACCCTGGCTGTGGAGGTCAACCTTGGAAGGGACATGGGGCAATGGCATACACCAAGCACATCATATGCTCAAAGACCCAAGTGTAAGGCAAGGCACAGTCTCACAGTCCCAGAGAAGCAGGCCTTAAGCAAGCCTCCTCCAGGAAGCCTACCCTGATCACCCTCCTTTCTGGGGCAGGCCCACATCAACTCCTGATGAGGCCCTCAGGGTCCAGATGGAGGGAGGTAACCTGCACAAGCCTCCCAGCCTCCTGTGCTTCCCAGGCAGGAGATCTGGACTGGAATCTTGGGAACCAAGATCAGAGAGCAAGAGCACCTGGGGGAAGCCACACAGCAGATGAGGCTTCAACCACCAGGTCTTTGCCCAAGCAGGGCCTTCCACCCAAACTCAGGTCTCTTGTCTACTTGATGAACACTTTTCCACTTCCCACACTCAGTCCACATGTCCCCTCCTCCTCCAAGCCTTCCCTTGACCCACCACCCAGGGGACACACCACTTCCTGCACTGGTCCACCCACCTGCCAAGCAGTCCCTCCCACTCTATGCCTGCCCCAGGGGCCTTCCCTGTGACATCGACTTTCTTCCTCCCCACAGGGCTGCCAGCTCCCCGCGGGAGGACTGGGTCTGACCGTTCTCTGTCATCCCAGTACCAGCTTCAGGACCCTGCTTGGCACACAGTAGGTGCTTAAGGAACGAATGGAGGACCGAAGGTGAGAAGGCAGGAAAGAACTGCCCTGGAAAGAGAAGTGCCCGCCCACCCCTGCCCCCAGGCAGGCAGGCAGGCAGGCAGGCATGCNTGCAAAAGTAGGAAGTCAAGAAACACCTGGAGTAACAGGCAAATTTGGCCTTGGAATACAGAATGAAGCAGGGCAAAGGCTAATAGAGTTTTGCCAAGAGAACGCACTGGTCATAGCATATAGCCTACCACCAAGCAATTCCACTTCAAGAAGAACGCCCACACACATACTCACCAGGAGGATGTAGGATGCTCATGCCAGCCTTGTTTGAAAGAATGAAAGGTCTTTTTGACCCCATAGACTGTAGCCCACCAGGCTCCTCTGTCCATGGAATTCTCCAGGCAAAAGTACTGGAGTGGGTAGCCATTCCCATCTACAGCGGATCTTCCCAACCCAAGGATTGAACCTGGGTCTACTGCACTGCAGCAGATTCTTTACCATCTGAGCCACCAGGGAAGCCCAGAGTGAAAGGGGCAATGTTCTAAATGTCCACCAGCAGGAGAATGGATCTGCTGCGGGATGTACAGATTAACTACCGTAGGTTGAAAACATGCATTCACTGTCACTCCTTTCCACAACCCCATTACAACAATAAAGGATCTTTTTTGTACCTAAATCCACAAGGACAAAGATTGGAAGAGGAGAAAACAGCAACATAATTTTGGAAGTTGGAAAACAGATGGGTGAGCGGTAATTGATTTGGCAGGGCTGAGAAAGTGAGTCCCCATCCTATTACCTGGCAGAACCCACCAAAGGCTCAGTAACTGGTGGCCCCAGGCAGCCCTGGACATGGGAATGAAGGACTGGTTGGAAACAAGAAGTAGGTAGACCCGACGGAGCTCCCAGCTCTGCCCAGAGAAGACTGGGAGACACCAGGCCGTGGGGCTGGTAGCAGAGAACCCTTACTAAACACTGAAGGAGTAGGTGAAGTTTCTGTGCTGGATTTCAGGTCTCAACTCCAGCCTTCCTCCCTGCCTCACTTCCAGGAGGCCCTGCCATCAGGGCTTCCAGTGAACCAGCACAGTGAAGCCACAGTTGGTGAGTCTGCCCCCACACGAGGGACGCCAATCGGCCTTTATTGTCCCAGTGCTAAATAAGAGCCACCAAACAAGCATCATCAGACATTTGAACATCAGCTCCATCAGCTTGAGGACTTTTGACCATTTTGTTCAGGGCTGCAGAATGAAGCTGGTGCAGAGCAGTGACTCCAAAAATTTTGCCAAATGAATTACCCGAGGAAATCTCTAATAGGAAAGACCAAGTCCCAGACAAGTTAAAAAAAAAAAAAAAAAAACAGAGAGAGAGTAAAAGAAAGCCAACTTGAAGGAAATCAGCAATGCAGATAGAAGGAAACTTTAAAAAGAGAGAGAACTATTATTATCCTTAGAAATAAAATATCCACAAAACAAGAGATGGCTGCAATATATTTCAAAAAGAACGTTCTGCAAATAAAAAAGAATCTTTGAAATTTAAAATTTATACACCAGAAATCAAAAACTCTATTAGAGAACTTCCCTGGTGGTCCAGCAATTAAGAATCAACCTGTCAATGCAGGGGACACAGGTTTGATCCCTGATCTCCAGACCAAGATCCTACATGCCACAGGGAAACTAAGCCTGCACACCACGGCTGCTGAGCCCGAGTGCCATAGAGCTTGTGCTCTGCAGCAAGAGAAGACACACCAGTGAGAAGCCCGTGCACAACTAGAGAGCAGCTCCCACTAGCCACAACTAGAGAAAGCCCATGTGTGGCAACAGACACCCAGCACTGCCCAAAATAAGTCAATAAATAAATGTTTTTTTTAAACCTTATTAGAAGGGTAGAACAACACAGAAGAGGTCTCCCAGAAACAGGGACAGAAAGGTAAAGCAATGTGTCCAAGGAAGGAAAAGATGAGGAAGTTAGGGGTCCCTCTGAGAAGCACAATGTGTGGCTGGGTGGAGTTCCAGAAAGAGAGAACAGAGAAAACAGAGGTCAGGCATAAAGGAGTAAATCAAAAACTTTTCTAGAACTGAAGAACACGAACTTCCAGCTTAAAACGTCAGACCCTCACCAAGGCCCAGCACAGTGAGTTCTCAGAACATGGAGAGAAAGAGAAGGCCCTACAGGCTTCTAGAAAGAAAATCCCAGGTAGGATGCTCAGAATAGATGCCAGAGCAGCCGTGGAACTCTCAACACCAGCACCACAAGCAACATAAAAGCAACGACTTCAAAGGAAGGGCCCCCATTAAAATTCTGGGGATAAAGATCTCCATCTGGAATTCTATACCCAGTCAGACTATCAATCAAGATTTAGGCAGAAGAAGAGTTTTCAGATGTGCAAGGTCTCAAAACATATACTTCCAACCCTCCTTTTCTGGAAGCTATTGGAGAATGCGTTCATCAAAATGAGAGTGTCAACTAAGAAGGGAAGCAAGAGATCCAATCCGAGAGAGGTGAAAGGAACCTGAATTATGGAGAAGGACCGTCCAGGTGTGCCTGAAGCACAACAGGCATCTAAATAAACCCAACTGGAGCAGGTCAGAAGGCTCAAGAAGAAATTTTTCCCAGAGGATGAAATTGATAGAGGACTTTATATGTTTTACTTATATTGAAAGGAGATTTACCCAACTGAGGGAGAGTTGGGAATTGAAAAAGTGGTAAGTATTTTAAAGAATAAAACCCTAATCCCTCCCACCCCTCCAACCCTGCAAGAAGATAGTTTTAAAACTCCAGGGAAAACAGAGCTGTCAAGAAAGAAAAAGTAATCAGAGTATTCTGTGTGGTTCAGCTGGGAAGCTCAGCCGACCAAATATGTGGTGACTGGGGTGGAAGCAGGGGGATGGTGGTCAGTTGGAGCTAAATCCTCAGCTAGTAAAACTCACGAGGTGATGCCTGAAGCTGAACCAAGGAACAGCCACACAAGCCATTCTATGGAAGTAGGGGCATAAACACACAAACAACCCGAGAAAGGGTTGGAAGGTTTGCTCCAGAGGTGTGGCAGATGGCTCAGGGAAGGGCCGAGGACTCTAGGGTTTATGACGGATAATACACGTGGCCTCACCCGCTGCCAGCGGGGCCACCTCGGGCCTTTAACAGCCCGAGCCCTGCCCCTGCCTGTGACCGTTCACTGTCCCGTGCACCCAACCTACCTGCACCCAAGCCTCCTGGACCGCTCCTGCCTCCATCCCTGCTGGATTTCAACACCTGTCCCCCCACCATCCCTCAAAGGGGTGGAAGCAGGTTCCCAGGGGTACCCACTTCCTCTGTCTCCTCCTCGTCTCCCAGGCTGGGGGCTTCCTGAGCATGGGGGCCTGCCCAAGGCAGCAGTCCACTGAGTTTTTCTTTCTACCTTTCATTTAACAAGTAGTCATTGAGCCGCTCTCTGTCCCAGGCTCTGGGGACAGAGCTGTGTACAGGGGAGCAGCACAGTAAACAAATGGAGCAATAAGTGCAAACGGTGGGGAAAGCCACGAAGGAGGACCAGGTCTGTGGAAGGAGAACTCAAGTCTTCATGGGGACAGTGAGGAGCGGCTGGGCAGTGGCAGGGACACAAGTGTTCTATGTGGAAGGGAGGAGGGAAGCAGCAGGTGGGGGAAGGGGACTCTGCCCCCATCCCACCTCCCCAGCTCTGTCTCATCCCTCCGCATTTGCTCCCCACCCTGTTCCAGCCAAGCCCGGGGCCAGTCTTGTCAGACACCAGGAGAGAGAGAGATTCATGGCCTGGCCTTTTAATGGAAATTGATGCCCACCTCACCAGGGTGATCTACACCCTGGATTCATTCCTCACTCAGGTCAGATAGAGCACCGCAGCCAAGCAGGGAGGGCAGGGCAGCGGCGTGTGGGCACCGGTTTCCTCTGCCAGGGAATTCTTTCTGCCGGCTGCAGCCCCATCACTGCGGGTGTCTTCCTGCCCTGTCCCTCCTCCACAAACCCTGCTTTCATCCAGGCCTCTCCTGCTCAAGATCCTTCCCTAGTGCCCAGTGCTCTCGGGGACAGTTTATGGTCTCTGACCCAGGCCAGGCTCAGGGCCACGGAGCTGAGCTGGGGCTGATGACCACTCAGCATCATCCCGGCAGGAACAGAGGAGGCTGTCCATGGCAGAGTGGTGCTCAGAGAAGGAAATCCCCCACTCCCCCAACCCCAGCTGCCATAAACTCAGCAAAGGCCTCCAGAGGGACCACGTTAAAGCCAGCCTTGGGATGAGCAGAAACCCGGCAAGAGCTCCGAGGAAGGCCAAACCGCAGGTGGCCCCTCCCCACCTCCAGGGCTTCGCTCTTGCTGGCCCACTTGCCAAAGGGCCTGCCCTCCCTTCTACCCAGTTCCCACTTCAAGTCCCCCCGAGGCTGCTCTTTCAGCAGGCTTCTGTGACCTCTCGGGCTCCCTCATGACTTGGGCCCCTCTCCTTCCTCTCCCTAGCCCCCCATGACTTGGGCCCCTCTCCCTCCTCTCCCTAGCCCCCCATGACTTGGGCCCCTCTCCCTCCTCTCCCTAGCCCCCCATGACTTGGGCCTCTCTCCTTCCTCTCCCTAGCCCCCCATGACTTGGGCCCCTCTCCTTCCTCTCCCTAGCCCACAGCACGTGTTTTGGGAGATCTGTTGGCCAACAGAAAGGCCAGGGTCGGCAAGCAGTCGAGGGAGGGTACCTGCCCATGGGAGAAATCCCTCTCCCACCTCACCATACCCCAGCTTGGACTGGGCAATGTCAAAGCCAACTTCAGCCATGGAGGGAGGCAGGGGGATTGCCACAGAGGGAGAATGAGAAGCCAGGTCCTCAGCCCCTTCCCCACCCCTGGTGGGCAGCGACCACACCCGACAGTGCTGGACCACTGTCGTCCACTTGCCTTGTGACCCCTCTCCAGCTCACACCATGAGCAGAGATGGTCCCTGGGAAGAGGGGCCAGGAAGGAGCTGAAATAGCTACCATCACCCAGCACCTCCAATGTGCCCGGCACCTCACATAAAACCTGCCTCTCCTTACATGCTCACTCAACACTCAATGTGCAACATACATGAGCTCGTTTAATTCCAAGGCCCTATTTTCCAGGTGGAGACATTGAAGTCCACAGAGGTTAGTGACTTGTGCCCACACAATCACACTCTGATTAATGGTGGGGCTGGGATCTAGGGTCAAATATGGCAACCTGGGGAGCTGAGTTCCTCCCAGGGACCTTCTGAGATAGGACTCTCTGGGATGGAGGGACATGCAACTTGGGGCCTGCATCCCAGGAAGCAAACAAGCCTTGGTGCTCCCCAGCTGGAGTGGGCGTGACCAGAGGGGCAGGTCATTGCTGCTGTCTATCACTCCCCATAGCTGGGGAAACTGAGGCTCTCAGAGGGCACACCCAGGGNTGCATCCCAGGAAGCAAACAAGCCTTGGTGCTCCCCAGCTGGAGTGGGCGTGACCAGAGGGGCAGGTCATTGCTGCTGTCTATCACTCCCCATAGCTGGGGAAACTGAGGCTCTCAGAGGTCACACCCAGGATGGGTAGATTCAGATCCAAGCCTGACCTCAGACCCCGAACTCTTCCCTAGGAACAAGTCATCCTCTTCACCTGGGCAGGAGACAGCAGGCCCTTTCTGAGCTCCTAGACTGGCCAGGGACACAGGAGGCTGGAGCTCCCTGTCTGGCCCAGCAGACTGCCTCCCAGGGCCAGAGACAGCCCAGACACCTGCCACCTTCCACCCTCTGTTTGGCCATTCAGGGGAGTAGGCCCTGAAGAAAGGAGCTGGTCCCAATTTTAGGCTCCCAGGTGAGGACTGCGACCCTTCCCTGGGCTCAAGTCACCCAGAGAGCTGAACCCCATCCCACCTGCAACACAACACCTCCTCACCTGCAGGCACTTGGTGGGTGAGACAAGGTCAGAGAGAGGATGAGGCCAAATAGAGGTGGGATGACAGCATCACAGCCCTGGGGGAGGAGAAACCTGCCTTCCAGAGCTGGGCCAGGGGCTCCTAGGATCTCCTCCAACCTCTTGACATTCAAGACCCAGGAACTCCAAAGGTCTGTGATTCTAAGATCTCGTGCTTCTGGGAACCTTACATCTGCCACCACTCTTGAGCACCAACTAATTACAACACCATGCCTGCCTGCTCAGTTGCACGGTTGTGTCCAACTCTTTGCGATCCCTTGGACTGTAGGCCGCCCAGGTTCCTCTGTCCATGGGATTCTCCAGGCAAGCATACTGGAGTGGGTTGCCATTTCCTCCTCCAGGGGATCTTCGTGACCCAGGGATTGAACCTGCGTCTCCTGCATTTCCTGCATTGCAGGCGGATTCTTTTTGGCTGTATTTACCCCCTCCACCATCCCAGCAGGAGGAGGATTTTAACCCACTTTTTCCACTGGAAATGGGAAGCTGTCCAAGGTCACCAGTGACGAAAGGCAGGCGGGGTCAGACTCTAGGGCAATGAGTGGAGTCACCGTGTACTTAGCCCACAGCCCATGAATCCTCACAAATCCCACTGTCCCATATGAGGCAGGAGGGGAAGGCAGGGGGTCTGCAATAGATCCTCTGACCTAGAAAACAAAGAGTCGTGATTTCTTAGCCCTGGGCTTCTCCAATGAGAGTTCCCAGAGGATAGAAAGGAAGCCCCAACCCTGCTCCACCCTCCAAGACCTTCTCCAGGCTCTAAAGACAAGAGCTAAGACCTCTGAGGAGGAGCTGAGGGGCTCTGTCTCAGGGCCCCAGAAGCTGGGCCAGGAGCCTTGGATTGCGGCCCAAGAGGTACAAGGGGCTGGCAGGGAGCCCAGAAGGCACTGCCACTCTTCTGCCTGCCTGTGAACAGGATACTGTTGGGCCCACTTCACAGATACAATAACTCAGGAAGGAAGATTATGGGCTCAACTCTGCATCCTGGTTACAGGGTACCTGCTCCCACCCCAGCTCTGGCCCTGAAAAGCTGTGGCTGTCGGGCAGGCTGCCTGCCCTCTCTGGCCTTGAGTTTCTCTCTGTGCAGTAAACTGGATCATCCCCTCCAGCCAGGCTCCAGGATCTGGTGCTAGGATCCTCAAAATAACCCCATACTCCGATTCAGGGGCCACTGGAAAGATGGGCTCCCCACCTCCACTGCGGGCCCTGCCTCCAGACCTGCAAAGATCGCTATCCAGGTAGTAGCCTCTGTGCAGAAAGAGGAGACTAGATCAGTTTGACCCCAGGTGCCCTGGAGAAGAGAATGGCCACCCACTCCAGTGTTCTTGCCTGGAGAATCCCAGGGACAGAAGAACCTGGTAGGAGGCCGTCTATAGGGTCACACAGAGTCTGACACGACTGAAGTGACTTAGCAGTAACAGCTGCCCAGTAGCCAGGAGGCTCTGCTAGCTTCTCCTACCTGCCCTCACTGTCCCTGGGAGTGACCTGGGCAGACAGCCCCACTCTGGCTGCACTCCCTCATCCCTCGAGTCAGACAGCAAGATGGAGTAGTAACAGTATGGAGTTTGGTGTCAGACAGCCCAGGTTCAAAGATCACTCACCAACCCCTCAACTTCCAGAGCAGTTTGGGAAAAGTCTTTTAACTTCTCTTGACCTCCATGTCCTGATCCATAAATGGAGCCCACAAGCACGGCCCTTAGAAGCAGGGACAGATTTCCTTTTCTTGGACTCTAAAATCACTGTGGATGGTGACTGAAGTCATGAAATTAGAAGACGACTGCTTCTTGGCAGGAAAGCTATGACAAACCTAGACACTGTGTTAAAAGACATCACTTTGCTGACAAAGGTCCATATCGTCAAGGCTATGGTCTTTCCAGTAGTCACGTACAGATGTGAGAGCTGGACAAAAAAGAAAGCTGAGCGCTGAAGAATTGATGCTCTCAAACTGTGCTGCTGGAGAAGACTCTTGAGAGTCCCTTGGAAAGCAAGGATCAAACCAGTCAATCTTAAAGGAAATCAACCCTGGAATATTCTTTGGAAGGAGTGATGCTGAAGCTGAAGCTCCAATACTTCGGCCACCTGATGTGAAGAGACGACTCATCGGAAAAGACCCTGATGCTGGGAAAGATTGAGGGCAAGAGGAGAAGGGGGCAACAGAGGATGAAATGGTTGGATGATATCACCAGTTCGACGGACATGAACTTGGGCAAGCTCCAGGAGATGGTGACGGACAAGGAAGCCTGGCGGGCTGCAGTCTGTGGGGTTGCAAAGAGTCAGACACAACTTGGCAACTGAACAACAAAGCACACCCCTAACAGGAGAGGATGCACGTGAACAGGGGAGCCGGTGAGGCAGAACTGAGACTCAGCCCAGGCCTCCCTGAACAGTCATCCTGCCCCAGGTCCTGCCAACCTGACACCTCGGCTTCCACATTCAATGCCTAAAAGCCACTGGTGAAGAGGAAAACCTGCCATTTAAAATAAAGTGGAATTTGCCTCTTATTAAAATGAAGTTTGTCACTTCTATCATAAATTGTCCCTCTCAGCTGCAGAAAAGGTCCATTAACACATTATTTTTCCTTCTCCAAATGAGATGAGAGTGGGTAGGATTGAAAATCCCTGTGGACAGTAAAAAAGTCCTCTCCCCTACCACCTCCAGCTGCCCCCAAAAAGCCAAAAAACTCATTGTAATTATCTATCTGGGAGCAGGCTAGAGGAGCGCTGTAGCATGGTTCGTTAGGTTGCTAATTAGCAGGAACCAGCTTTGACTGTAGGGCTTGGGGGCCAGAGGAGTGGGTTTCGGCCTCTCCCTCCCCTCCTACTGGCCCCCAACCTTGTACCCACTCAGTCTCACCTGGTTCCTGGGCATTTGCTCTCAGAGCCCAGGTCTCTTCAGTAACCCTCTTCCTTCGAGGCCTCAGTCTCCACATCTGAGCTATAGGCTCATCCCTGTGACTACTGAGGACTCATGGAGCCCTGGACACTGTCCCTGAGAGGCTCGGGCACAGACAGAATGAAGAGCATGCAGGGGGCAGGCTGGGGGTGCAAGGGGTTGCTTGGAGCTCTGAGCACTTCCAGTTCCGATGTTGTAACAATGACAACCTACGTTTAATGAGCACGTACTGCATGCAAGGCTTGACAGAATGGACTCTTAATCTTGGCACAAGAGCCCCAAGAGGTCATCCTACCCAATGTCCTTTACAGGTGAGGAAGCTAGTCACAACAAAGTTGAGTGACAGCTACTAGGTGAGATCTGAAAAGAGGCTCAACATTCAGAAAACAAAGATCATGGCATCTGGTCCCATAACTTCATGGGAAATAGATGGGGAAACAGTGGAAACAGTGTCAGACTTTATTTTGGGGGGCTCCAAAATCACTGCAGATGGTGACTTCAGCCATGAAATTAAAAGATGCTTACTATTTGGAAGAAAAGTTATGACCAACCTAGATAGTATATTTAAAAGCAGAGACATTACTTTGCCAACAAAGGTCCGTCTAGTCAAGGCTATGGTTTTCCCAGTGGTCATGCTGCTGTGCCGTTGCTCAGTCATGTCCAACTCTTTGCCACCCCATAGCTATAGCCCATCAGGCTCCTCTGTCCATGGGGATTCTCCAGGCAAGAATACTGGAGCGGGTTGCCATCCTCCAGGGGATCTTCCCAACCCAGAGATCAAACCCAGGTCCCCCACATTGCAGGCGGATTCTTTACTGTCTGAGCCACCAGGGAAGCCCAAGAATACTGGAGTGGGTAGCTTATCCCTTCGCCAGGGTAACTTCCCAACCTAGGAATCAAACCAGAGTCTCCTGCATTGTAGGCAGATTCTTTACCAGCCGAGCTACCAGGGAAGACCCTAGTTGGCTATACTCCAATATAAAAGATTTTTTTAAAAAAAGAATATGGGCTTCTGCCCCCACATCACAGTCCTGGAAACTCACTTGTGGCCGCGCAGCTCCCCCGAAGCCCTGCCCGGAGCAGAGCTCCCCTCCATTACACTCACCCAGGAAACTGCCTGAGGCACAGCTGCCCTCCCTGGGCTCAGAGACCCTGTCTGTCCTGCCTACACAGTTGTCTCCAGGCCCCCCAGCCCTCCCTTAAATTCTGAGAGCACCCCTCAGGTTCCTGCCAGCCCTCAGGCACAATATCCTTGCTCAAACCCATACCTCCATGGCTCCAAGGGGGTCACTGGGCCATGAGTTCTGGGAGCGTCTCCAACCCCACCCGGAGCCCTGCCCACCCGGAGCGCCGCCCACCCGGAGCAGCTCTCCTTACTGCCCCAGCAGATCTGAGGGCTGCAAGCTGGCCCACACCCTTTCTTGGGGAGGATGGGCAAGGGGAGCTGGAGGCTGTGGAGGCGCAGTCTAGAAGGTGGTGAGAGTGTGCAGGGAGGGTGCCTCCATTTCCCAGAAAGTTTTCTTGGTTCCTCAAATGGGCAGGAAAGTGTGGGCCTTCACTCCCCTGAAACTATGGCTATGCCCACCAGGGCTTTCTTTCCTCCTCATGCCCACTCTGTCCCCAGCCAAGCCCTCCAGCCCCCTGCCCACCTCACCCAGGGCCTGCTGTCCCTCAAGCACCCTCCAGTTTAGATGGCACCTCAGAATCAAGGAGCAGCTGCTACCCGATTCCATTCACACCCCTGCAGATGTCAGAGATTGGGGGGCCTCCTGCAGGAGCCCAGCTCCCACAGTCCCCACCTAGTGCACACACACATCCACACACACACGCTCATACACACAGTCCCAGGAGACAAAGGGTGAGCACCCACCACACACGCAGTCCATCTGCCACCCGTTCAGGCCTCTGGTATTGGTAATGAGAGCAGCGGGCCAGCGGGTCAGGGGGCTGATGGCCACTCAGCAGCGGCAGATGAAAGGAAATTTCCTGACCCGGGCTGAGCCCTGACTCTGGTCACAAGGGTCACTGATGGGCGCTCCTGGGATCCTAGTCTCCCCCTTGCCTGGGTCCAGCTGTCTGCAGAGGAAAATGGCCAAGAGGGGCTAGCGTCAGTGCCTGGCATCGGGCCCTAAGGTTCTTCCTCAGCAGCTCCCAGCCCACGGCCTCAGTGCTCCTTGTCCCTGTCCAGAGAGGCCAAGGGCTCCATCTGAAGTCACAGAGCAAGTCAGAGACAAGCTGGCACTAGAACTCGGGCCTCCCATCACCTGGGCCTGGGACTCAGATGCAGTGCATGCTGTGAGAGAGGCAGAGCCACAGGTCCCACAGTCATCTCAGGGGCCATCTGATCTCCTAGAACCCAGGATGACTGGCTCCTGAGATGACTATGGAAGGACAAGCCTCAAACCCAACCCTTTCTCCATCAGGAACTCCTCCTTCAGTTTCCTTGGCCATGGCCATTAAGCCCCTGCTTGCACACTTCTGATGAGAGCAAACTCACTACCACCCAAAGTAGCCTGTCCACCTGAAGCTCTAATTGCTATCCCTCTCCCTGACCTGGCTCTCCAAGGGGCAGTCCGTGGCCATTGCAGGTCGGGGTCCAGGGAAAAGGCTCTGGCCCCTCAGAGGTTTCTGGACAGTCAGTGCAGCCCCTGAGCCTACCATCTTCCAGGTCCCAGTCCTTCCTTGCTTTCCACTTCCTGTTAGAGTCCCTGTGGGCCCAGGTGGGACCCAGGCTGGAGCACCAGTGACTGGGTGGCTGAGGACTAGTTCCTCACTCTCTCTGAAACAAGACAATTTAGGTAAATCCTTGGCCCTGGAAGCTCTGGCAGTGGGGATCCACCACACTCAGCCCTGAAGAGGACCCGCCATACCAGGCACGACCGAGCCTCCCCAGTCATCTCCTCCTTCACACCAGACTCCCTGCTTCCTGTATGCCCTCCCACAGCCTGAGCCGAGGCTCTCTAGCACTCTGCCCTATGTCTGTGCCCCTCCAGGCCTAGAACAACAATTGTGTGGCTGGTCTTCTGAGTGCCCATTGCTAAAAAGTAAGGGAAAGCCCCTGACTCTGAAAATACCTCCCTGCCAGCTTGGCCTGGCTCTGAGGTTGGTCCTGGGCCAGAAGCCAGAAGCTGGGGGGTCTCCCCCAAACCCAGGGCAGCAGCAGGCACCCAATGTCCCCCTGGACACCCAGTTCCAAGCCCCTATCCCTCCATCAGCATCCCCACCATGCCCTCATTAGCACAGCCGGCTGTCCCCGAGCCCCAGGCTTGCTGAGTTACAGCCCATCCATCCCTCCCAGTGTCCTTGTCACTGCCACCACGGGCCCATACTACGGCATGCACATCTGTCAGCCTGTGGCCGCCACTACCACCACTGTTTCCAGGGAGACGGTCTCCATTTATGACATTATTAAGAAGTCTGGCCCCTCCCTCCCCCTCCCAACCCTTACCCCTGCCTCCCTTTATGGGGATGGAGATTTTGGCTGTAAATACCACCACATGTCTTCTCTGCAGATTCTAACGGGGCCTTGCTACGTAGGTGCCGCGGAGGAAGCCACGGCCACAGCACGCAGCCTCAGCGTGCTAGCAGGTGCACTAAGGCCTCACTCTGGCTGCCTGGCCACCCCCCCTGCCCCACGCCAGACCATCAGAGAGTACCCAGCCCACCGCTCACCCATGTACCCCCTGCTGCCATATAAGCCCTGAGGCAGAATCTGCTCACAGAGGCGGCGGGCTGGGGATGGGTCACCAACCCAGGGCTTTGGCTGCAAGGCGGGTAGAGAGCTAGCCCTGGAAGCCCTCAGCTTGGAGGCCCCAACATAGCAGGCCCTTTACCTGCTGCTGCTGCGTCGCTTCAGTCGTGTCCGACCCTTTACCCNACACCCTTTCTTGGGGAGGATGGGCAAGGGGAGCTGGAGGCTGTGGAGGCGCAGTCTAGAAGGTGGTGAGAGTGTGCAGGGAGGGTGCCTCCATTTCCCAGAAAGTTTTCTTGGTTCCTCAAATGGGCAGGAAAGTGTGGGCCTTCACTCCCCTGAAACTATGGCTATGCCCACCAGGGCTTTCTTTCCTCCTCATGCCCACTCTGTCCCCAGCCAAGCCCTCCAGCCCCCTGCCCACCTCACCCAGGGCCTGCTGTCCCTCAAGCACCCTCCAGTTTAGATGGCACCTCAGAATCAAGGAGCAGCTGCTACCCGATTCCATTCACACCCCTGCAGATGTCAGAGATTGGGGGGCCTCCTGCAGGAGCCCAGCTCCCACAGTCCCCACCTAGTGCACACACACATCCACACACACACGCTCATACACACAGTCCCAGGAGACAAAGGGTGAGCACCCACCACACACGCAGTCCATCTGCCACCCGTTCAGGCCTCTGGTATTGGTAATGAGAGCAGCGGGCCAGCGGGTCAGGGGGCTGATGGCCACTCAGCAGCGGCAGATGAAAGGAAATTTCCTGACCCGGGCTGAGCCCTGACTCTGGTCACAAGGGTCACTGATGGGCGCTCCTGGGATCCTAGTCTCCCCCTTGCCTGGGTCCAGCTGTCTGCAGAGGAAAATGGCCAAGAGGGGCTAGCGTCAGTGCCTGGCATCGGGCCCTAAGGTTCTTCCTCAGCAGCTCCCAGCCCACGGCCTCAGTGCTCCTTGTCCCTGTCCAGAGAGGCCAAGGGCTCCATCTGAAGTCACAGAGCAAGTCAGAGACAAGCTGGCACTAGAACTCGGGCCTCCCATCACCTGGGCCTGGGACTCAGATGCAGTGCATGCTGTGAGAGAGGCAGAGCCACAGGTCCCACAGTCATCTCAGGGGCCATCTGATCTCCTAGAACCCAGGATGACTGGCTCCTGAGATGACTATGGAAGGACAAGCCTCAAACCCAACCCTTTCTCCATCGGGAACTCCTCCTTCAGTTTCCTTGGCCATGGCCATTAAGCCCCTGCTTGCACACTTCTGATGAGAGCAAACTCACTACCACCCAAAGTAGCCTGTCCACCTGAAACTCTAATTGCTATCCCTCTCCCTGACCTGGCTCTCCAAGGGGCAGTCCGTGGCCATTGCAGGTCGGGGTCCAGGGAAAAGGCTCTGGCCCCTCAGAGGTTTCTGGACAGTCAGTGCAGCCCCTGAGCCTACCATCTTCCAGGTCCCAGTCCTTCCTTGCTTTCCACTTCCTGTTAGAGTCCCTGTGGGCCCAGGTGGGACCCAGGCTGGAGCACCAGTGACTGGGTGGCTGAGGACTAGTTCCTCACTCTCTCTGAAACAAGACAATTTAGGTAAATCCTTGGCCCTGGAAGCTCTGGCAGTGGGGATCCACCACACTCAGCCCTGAAGAGGACCCGCCATACCAGGCACGACCGAGCCTCCCCAGTCATCTCCTCCTTCACACCAGACTCCCTGCTTCCTGTGATATGCCCTCCCACAGCCTGAGCCGAGGCTCTCTAGCACTCTGCCCTATGTCTGTGCCCCTCCAGGCCTAGAACAACAATTGTGTGGCTGGTCTTCTGAGTGCCCATTGCTAAAAAGTAAGGGAAAGCCCCTGACTCTGAAAATACCTCCCTGCCAGCTTGGCCTGGCTCTGAGGTTGGTCCTGGGCCAGAAGCCAGAAGCTGGGGGGGTCTCCCCCAAACCCAGGGCAGCAGCAGGCACCCAATGTCCCCCTGGACACCCAGTTCCAAGCCCCTATCCCTCCATCAGCATCCCCACCATGCCCTCATTAGCACAGCCGGCTGTCCCCGAGCCCCAGGCTTGCTGAGTTACAGCCCATCCATCCCTCCCAGTGTCCTTGTCACTGCCACCACGGGCCCATACTACGGCATGCACATCTGTCAGCCTGTGGCCGCCACTACCACCACTGTTTCCAGGGAGACGGTCTCCATTTATGACATTATTAAGAAGTCTGGCCCCTCCCTCCCCCTCCCAACCCTTACCCCTGCCTCCCTTTATGGGGATGGAGATTTTGGCTGTAAATACCACCACATGTCTTCTCTGCAGATTCTAACGGGGCCTTGCTACGTAGGTGCCGCGGAGGAAGCCACGGCCACAGCACGCAGCCTCAGCGTGCTAGCAGGTGCACTAAGGCCTCACTCTGGCTGCCTGGCCACCCCCCCTGCCCCACGCCAGACCATCAGAGAGTACCCAGCCCACCGCTCACCCATGTACCCCCTGCTGCCATATAAGCCCTGAGGCAGAATCTGCTCACAGAGGCGGCGGGCTGGGGATGGGTCACCAACCCAGGGCTTTGGCTGCAAGGCGGGTAGAGAGCTAGCCCTGGAAGCCCTCAGCTTGGAGGCCCCAACATAGCAGGCCCTTTACCTGCTGCTGCTGCGTCGCTTCAGTCGTGTCCGACCCTTTACCCCATCAGCTACCAAATCTTTCTCCCGGCAGTCTTGCAAGCAGCAGGTGTTAACAGGACAAAATCAAGCATCTAAAATCACACAGCTGGTCCACGGGGGAGCTGAGATGGAACCCAGAACCGAGGACTGCAAAGCTCCTTCCACCACAGTCCTGACTCCCCCCACCTCCACCATGGCCTAAGGGTTAAGATCTGACATGTTCTAAGCATTTTACATGTTTACATGTATTAATAATGACTTAAGCCTCACAACGGTGGCTCAGACTAATAAAAGAATCTGCCTGCAATATCGGAGACCTGGGTTTGATCTGAATCAGGAAGATCCCCTGAAGAAGAGAATGGCAATCCACTCCAGTATTCTTGCCTGGAGAATTCTATGGACAGGGGAGCCTAGCAGGCTACAGTCCATGGGGCCACAAAGAGACAGGACTAAGCAACTAGTTGGACTTGACTGAGTGGCTAACACTTTCACTTTCAAGCCTCACAATGACCCTATGTGGCCAGCACCACTAATATACCCATTTTTCAGACAGGACACCAAGGCAGAGCCAAGGCCACATGGCTTACAGGTGGAGGAGCCAGGATGCAAAGCCAGGCACACTGGCCCCAGAGCCCAGCTCTTAAGGCCTCTGCTCAGAGGAGCGATCTAGGCTAGCCAGGTGAGGGGTTCCCACCACCTTGGAGAGACTGAGTCCCTTCCCTGCACCCTCCCCACGGAGATGGGCCTTGTCACCTTTCTCTGAGATAACACAGAGGAACAAAGCCCAGCCGCTGGGCCTGACACATTGCAGGGACTCACCCCAGCCCTTCCCAACCCCCAGTCCAGTCTTGGTCGCAGAGGGATCATGAGGAGCAAATGTTCAAGATTTATTCATCTATCAAGGGCCGGGAAAGTGGTACATGAAAATAATATCATCATTACTGTCATTGCGATCATCACAGTGGAGATTTGACCGCATCACTGTGTTTCTGACCTCACACCCCACAGGAGAGGACACACAGGACCCTGGAACACTGAGGGTGCTTCACAGACTCTCTAGGCCCGTTACAACTGTATTCATTTCCAAGGGCTGCTGTCACAAATTACCACAAACTTGGCGAATTAGAAATTTATTCTCACACAGTGCTGGAGGTCAGAATTTGAAAACTAGTTTCACTGGGTCAAAGTGAAGGTGTCAGCCGCGCTGGTCCTCTCCGAAAGCTGTAGGGGAGAATCCATAGTTGGCCTCTTCCAGCTTCTGGGGCCACTGGCATTCCTTGGCTTGTGGCCACATCACTCCAACCTCTGCCTGTGTAGTCACACAGCCTTTCCCTCTCTGTAGTCAAACTTCTTTCTGCCTCCCCATTATAAGGACATTAGTGATTGCATTTGGGGCCCACCCAGACAATGCAGAATGATCTCTCCATCTGAAAATCTTTAATTTAATCACATATGCAAAGACTTTTTCCATATAAGCTAACTTCCACAGGTTTTAGGGATTAGGTCATGGATGTCTTTGGGAGCCAACATTTAGCCTAAAACAGTCACCAGCCACCAACTTGACAACCCTCCTAGGCAATTAGCAGGTACATCAAACTTCACATGACCACAGCTGAGTGCCTTGTTTTACCCCAAGCCTGATCCTGCCCACGTCCCCATCTCAAAAGTAGCTATACTCCCATATGCCCAGCTGTTGAGGCCAGGAACCATGGAGTCAGCTCTCTTTTTCCTTCTTTTAATATTTATTTGGCCACACCAGGTCTTAGCTGCAGTCCTCGGAGTCTTTGATCTTGGCTGTAGTATTTGGGATCTTTAGTTGCAGCATGTGGGATCTAGTTACCTGACCGTGAACTGGCACTGGGAGCATGACGTCCCAGCCACTGGACCACCAGGGAAGTCCCAGTGGGGTCAACCCTTAGTTTCTCCCTTTCTCTGCCCCAGAATAGCTGATCCCCCACCCGCAAGTCTCACTGGATTTCCCTTCAAAATCGATCCAGGATCTGACCACTTCTCACCGTTTGCACAGCTGCCACTGGGTTCAAGACACCACCCATCTCTCCTGGATTACTGAAGCAGCCTCCTCCCTGGGCACCCGCCTCCACAGTGTCCTCAACACAGCAGCCAGAGGGACCCTGAAAACCCAAGTCACACTGTCAAAATGCTGCAGCGGCTCCCCTCTCACTCAGAGCAAAAGCCTTACAATAGTCTGCAAGTTCTGACCCCATTTGCTCTCAGACATCAATTCCCATACCCCTCTCTCCCTCTCCTGCCTCTTCTGCCACTCAGGCTTCCTCCTTGTCCCTCTTATAGGCCAGGCAAGGGCTGGGGGTCCTTGTTCCCTCAGTCTTGACTGCTCTTCCCAAGTATCCACGCAGCTCCCTCACCTTCTTCAGGTCTTTACCAAAAGTCATCTTCTCAATGGGACACCCTCACCACGAACATTTCCTTTTTCCCTCCTCCCTGATTTGTTTTTTTTTCCCCTTGACTTTATCACGATCTAACGCAATATGTGTTTTGCTTATGCAGCTTGTATAATGTCTGTCTCCTCTGCTAAATGTAACTTCTGTGGAGACAGCCTCCTAGGTCCTAAAAAGTGCCTCGACAAGTTCAGTTCAGTCCCTCAGTCATGTCCGACTTTTTGCAACCCCATGGACTGCAGCACACCAGGTTTCCTGTCTATCACCAACTCCCAGAGCTTGTTCAAACTCGTGTCCATTGAGTCGGTGATGCCATCCCACCATCTCATCCTCTGTCGTCCCTGGGGTTAGGAGGTCGAATATGAAGGTTCCTAAGCACTGGATCCCCACATCCCTATTCTGCTCACGTCAAAGGTAACTCAGCCTGGTCTGGGCCAACCAGGAGTCAACATGCCAGGGCCTCCCCCAACTCAGGCTCCCACCCCTATGGGGGCTACCTACAAGTGGAGACCTGGGTTGGGCTCTGACAGGATATGCAGAGAGAGAGAGAGAGAGAGAGAGAGAGAGAGAAGAGCTACAGATGAATATAGAGAAGGTCTACAAATGAATATACATTTTTATAAGACATGTTTAATTAAAGTAGATTAAAATTAATTTGGTTTAAGAAAATTAGAAGTGCCCTAGAGGATTTCAGAAGCAGGACAAAGTCCCTGAATCCAGAGGCTCCACAGAAGGGCCTGGAAGTGGGGTAAGAAGGAGGGGCACGCACACCTTTCCCTGGTGGCTCAGATGGCAAAGAATCTACCTGCCAGGAGACACAGGAGACATGGGTTCAATCCCTGGATCAGGAAGATCCCCTGGAGAAGGGAATGACAACCCACTCCAGCATTCTTATTTGGAGAATCCCATGGACAGAGAAGCCTGGTGGGTTACAGACCATAGGGTCACAAAGAGTCAGACACAACTCAGTGACTAACACTTACTTACCCATTCTCTGCACAAGGCATCCTCAGAAGGATGTACCTACCACTTACACAGCACTCCGTACACCTCAAGATGTGGTCCGTGGGATAGCAGACCCATTCAGCCCCATTATAACCAGGAGAAACTGAAGCCCTGAAAGGGCAGTGACTTGCCCAAGGTCACACAGCACGCCTGTGGCAGGGCTTAATGGGGAGCTGGTCCCTTCCGCCAGACCTGGATGTTTTGTTCAGCACCCCAAAAGCCCCCCATCCCACACACAACCCACCCCCTGACTGAGCTACTGCCCCCCAGGATCCTCTCACCTGCAGGGCAGGGACTTTGGCTCAGTGACAGTCTGGCTCCTCTGAGGCCTGGCCCAAGGAAGGTGGAAGGCAGCAGCCTGGGGGTTGGGGACAGGAGGCAGAAAGGGAAAGAACCCGAAATCAACAAGCGTTCCAGAATTTTAAGCAGTTTTTGGAGGAAAACGAGGAGCAGGTTCAGCTGTAGCAATTTGCTCCAGGGGAAAATTATGTTCCCGTGCTCTATTATACAGAACAGAAGGAACATTTGGTGGGTTGAATACTCGTTAATTTATTTCTCTGTTTGTTAATGGGCCTGACGCTCGCGCATGCTCCTGTACACACACACATGCCCCCAGGCGTCAGCAGGAGATGGCGCAGGGCTCCCCGAGTTTTCCTGCCACCTTCCTTTGAAGTATCACTGTGATTCTTACACCCTCTTCTCAAAGTGGATGCCAGGGGTCTAGAGGGAGGCAGTGTACAGTTCAGAGCTGAAGTAAGAGCCCCTCGGTTTCCTCATCTGAAAAATGGACTTGGCAAATGGGATGATCCAATGTATTAGGGCAAAGCCTTTAATCTTGGAACAAGTGTAATAAGACACGTGAAGTCATTTCGAGAGCACCAAGCCTAGAGACATGCGGGAAGTCCCGACAGAACCCGAGGAAATGACCCTCCAGCGAATGGCTCCTTGACACCTCACACCAAGGAAGTCCAAATGAGGACCGTCACACTTCTGCTTGGCCCAGAATCCCATCACAGAAAACAAGGACACTCAGGCCAGACTTCCCCCAACCCAGACTCAGTCTTCCCACCGCAGGGCCCATCTCCAGCATCTCGCCCCTCCACCCATTTCTCACCGGCCAGAGGCCACCCTCCTCCCCGCTGTGACCCCCTGGCTCTCCTCCAGGTCCGGCCCCAGTCTCCCCAGCAGGCCCCCTGCTTTCCCTGCCACTGGCTCCAATCCATTCTCCCCCAACGGGGGCCTGAAAAGCACAACCCGATCCTGTCACTCTCCTGCTTTAGTGCTCTCAGAGCTTCCCCACTCTCCACTGCCCATAGTTCTCCGAATAAGACTCGTCTCTGCTGGGGCCTCCCCCTCCCTCCTTCCGCATCCATCAGCGTACTATCTTCCTCCCAGTCTGCAAACACATCCAGCTTCTTCCCGTCTCCAGGCCTTGGTCTAGTCGTTCAGCCACCCTAGAGTGCCGTTTCTTCTCAGACTTGAGATCACCTCTTCAGAAAGTCCTGCCTGGATCGCTTCCCCTCCAAAGTCACTCAGCCCACCCCAGCCTGCCCTGTTTCTGGGCCCTGTTTACTTCCCGCTCAGTATCATCACAGTCTGGCACTATTCAAATGACTTGAGGTTTGGGACTTCGCTGGTGGTCCAGTGGTTAAGAATCCACCTGCCAATGCAGAGGACACGGGTTTGATCCCTGGTCCCAGAAGATTCCACATGCCGCAGGGCAAACACCCTAGGGCCTAGGCTCTGCAACAAGCAAAACCACTGCAATAAGAAGGCCGCGCGTTGCAACGGAGAGTAGCCCTCGCTCTCTGCACCTAGAGAAAGCCTGTGCGCAGCAACAAAGACCCAGCACAGCCAACACATAAATACATAAAATTTATTTTTTTTAAAAAGAGAGAGGATTCCCTCTGCCTAACGACAAGTGATGTGAGGTTTGGCTCATTGCCCCTCCCACAAGAATGGAAACGACGTGAGTGCAGGTGGAGTCTGTGTAATTCCCCTCTATCTGCAGAGCCTAGAAATAACACCCAGCACTTAGGAGGTATTTTATAAACGCATGAATGAATGGATAAATGGATGAATGAAGAGACAGGGAACTTCTGAGCCAAAGGGAGTAAGAAGCGGGCCAGGGCTCCCTGATCCCAGTGTCATCTGCCCCAGGCCCTGAAGGGTCTCAGCACCTCTTCTGCTATGAAAAGGGAACAGGCAGGGATGAGATGTGTGGAGCAGCACCTATGATCTAGGACCGTTTCTCTAAACAATTCCATAATGCAGTTACAGAGTGGAGACTAAGGCTTGAGTCCTGGCACTGCCACTCTGTGCATCTCACTTGACCTTTCTGAGCCTCAGTTTTCTCATCTGCGTAATGGGGATAATAACAGGACCCATCTCCCAGGACTGTTCTGTGGGTGAATAAGATCTTGTTTTCAAAAATATGAGTTGATGAAGATGATACAAAGACCCCATCTCTTGTGAGGAAGCAGGAAAGGCTGTGGGAGTTGTCTGGGCCCCACACTGGAGAGTGGGAAGCTAGGACTAAATGCAGACTTGTGTGACTCAGAATCCAAGCTCGTGCCCATGTGCTGGTCAGCCCCGGGCTGGGAGTGGGCAGTGGAGCACAGGAGGCCTGTGTGCCATCTGTGCGTCAGTGGTCGTGCTCCCTGATTCCCCAGGTGAAGCAACTTAGGCACCCCTCCACAACCCGGTTCCTGCAGGTTCAGCACAGAGATACTTTAGGAGGCAGGGCGCACTGGCCAAGGAGAGCAACTCAGCTCCCACTTCCCCTTCCACCATGCCTGAGGCTAGGGAGCTGGAGAAGAGGCAGTGGCCCAAGCCCCAGAAAGGTAAACTGAGGCAGCCTAAAAGCAAGTCTATGCAGAGACTCCCCAGGGTGTCTAAGGTGGAGGAACAGGCAGGTCTGAGACTCAGGAAGTCTGAGAAGAGGAGGTGGCCCCCACAGCAGGGGAGGAGGAATACCACTCAGCAAGCACACCCTTGTCCACCCCCCAACACACACACACGTGCGCATGCACCCTAGTCAAGGGCACAGAGCAAGGGGAGGCGGCAGGACCCCGAAGGCCCTGGGGTGGGGTATCTAAGGACAGATTCAGGGAGCACCCACTCCCACTCAGACTGGCTTCTGGGGTTGGAAGGTCATCAGTGAAGGTCTAGAGACCTAGAGGTAAGGCCACCCTGCTGAGATCCCCCTTAGGTCCAGCAAGTGAGGGACACGCCGCCACAGCCAAGGTGCCTTCAGCTGGCGGCTCGTGCACATTAAGAATTATTCCTCTCACCAGCAAACAATTTGTTACAATATCCATCGCAGGCTTTTCCCAGCTGGATGCCCTCCCATACATCCTGGATTAATCCCAGAAGTCACTCCATTCATTGAGGACATGCCTGAGTGTGCCTCCTCTTTTATCAGGGAAATTTTTCATTGTTTTGAAGCACTCATAGGTTTTAATTTGGGGTTGAGATTTTAAAGCCTCCTTCAGTGGTGAAGACATATGTATGAGGCAGAAAGATTACTTCTGACCTCCAACCTGAAAGGGCCCAGAAGGGGCCAATAGACCCTCTATAGGAGGGGAACAGAGCACCTCCTCTCCAAGGAGCCAGGGACTGCAGGCCTCAGTGCCGTGTGGCACTGAGACACACCCTTGACCTCTCTGAGCCTCCCCAAGAGAGGCAAAGTCGAGGAAGACTGCATATTTGAGTGACCCTCTACTGAGCACACTCAGAAAAGTCTGGGAGATGCTCACCTTTAAATCCCACAATCCTGGGGGGTAGTGGGGCCAATAAAAGGCTAAAAGTTGGGAGTTCCGATCTTAAATGACCTAGGACAGGTGAGTCATTAGTCTCTCTGACTAGGAGAGTGCCACCCTAGGCTGCTGTGTAAGCCCAAGTTCAGAGTGGGTATAACTGAGGGCCTGGCACATAGTGGGTACTCGGTAAGAGTGACTCTCCTGGTTGGACCTTCCCAGCGGTCCAGTAGTTAAGACTCCAAGCTTCCAACACAAGGAGCGCAGGTTCGATCTCTGGTTGGCACACTAAGATCCCACATGCTGCATGGTGCGGCCAAGCTGAAAAAAAGAGAGACTCTCCCGGCCTTCCCAGCCCACCAGAGACCCCTTCCACTTCTCCGGCTTTCAGTCTCTTGGCCCTCAAGAAGTCAGACCCCCTGGTTCCTTAATCCAGGCTGCCCTCGGGGTGACACCACCTCCAGCCAGAGCCTCTCCCCAGGCCTTGCCAGTCTGGGTAGCTGCCACCAGCCTCCTCCCAGGCCTTGCACCAGAGGTCTGGGGAGTCCTGTCTGTGCACAGTGAACCCGTGCCCCCGCTCGCCCACAGGCACCATGCCAGGCTCTTTGCTGGGATCCAGGCTGCAGGCCTGCTGTCCCCCTGCCCCAGATCAGGAGACAACTGCCCCACTCCCACTTCCTAGTTGCCACCCCAACCAGGGGGCCAGGGCTGGGGCTTCTCTGGGCTCTGAGTGCAACCCTGCACCCTCCCAACCCTAACCCCATTACCACCCCCTTCCTGGTTTTTGCTCACACTATTCCCAACCAGCCATACCCTCTCTACATTCCTCCTTGCCCCACCTCCTTCCCCAAATCTTCCTTAACACTAAGGTCCAGCCTCTTCCAGGAAGCCCTCCCTGACTTCTCCAACCCTTATCTCCTTCTCTTTCTCAGACTCCCAGCATTTCTCCTCAGTCCCACTAACTTCACATTGCTACCCAAAAGCAGGAACCGTGTCACCTACTCATTTTGGGGCCACCAAGCCCAGTACCACTGGGTACTCAGGAAGGATGGGATCATTAAATGATTCAGAGAGAAGGGGATAGAAGTCTCCTACTGATGAAGTAGACACCTCTGTGAAGAGCCATCATTATGCCCATTGTGCTGATGGAGAAACTGAGGTTAAGAGAAGTGAAGCACTTACCCAAGCAGCAGGGCTGGGATGTGAACCAGCCCCAGCAAATGGTGCTGTTAAGACACAGGCCAGGGAATTCCCTGGCAGCCCAGTGGTTAGGATGCTGTGCTTTCACTTGGGGTTCAATTTCTGCCTGATCAGGGAAATGAGACCCCACAGGCTGTGTGGCTTGGCCAAAAAAAACCACAGTCCACAAATCCACATTCCACTGACATGACCCACCAGCCCTGCAGTTCACACACGCTACCTCGTGTGACCCTCCGCTCCACTGGTACCTGTGCCACCGGGGGGCACAGTTACGGCTAGGCACAGACAGCCCCGAGAGGGGGGGTCACTTCTCAAGGCCACACACACAGCCGCAGCACTGGAGCTCGAATCCAAGGTCCCTCAGTTCCCAACCTGGTCAGAGCGCTTGATAATGACCCCTGTGACAGGGTCTGTAGACAAGCCTGCTCACCCTGGTGCCTCCCTCCCCAGGCTGTGGGTTGGTCCGCCCTGTCCGCAGCCTGCACATCACCTGCTCCCAATTATCGGCCGAAACCCGGCACGCCAGGGAGCACGCACACGGCCAGCTGGCCTTCTGGAGGGGCCTGGCTCTCACGGTTCCGGGTGTTGACACAGACAGCCTCACCGCGATGGCTCCCAGAAAGTAGGACGCGTCGGGGGAGAGCAGGGAAGCAGGTGTGAGCTGGAAACCCTCTCACCACCCTCCTCACCGCTTGCACTGTGGGCCCACCGTGGAAGGGTCTCCTCGAATGACCTTGACAGCTCCCAGAGGCGGACCCTGTGGGGCCTGGAGTAAAGGCCTGGACTGCCCACTGAAGGGAGAAGCTTGCCCTGTGTCTCCTCCAGCTCGTTTTAGCTCAGTCACCTGGAGAGCCCCAGAGGCCGTGGGAAGAGAAGCTCTTTTAGCAAAATCCCCTCTCTGCATCTAGGGGTCACTTCACTACTCCCTTATCTGTAAGTGGGGCTCAGGTAATAGAGGCTTTCACATTCCAAACACTCAGGGAGGCTAGCTTGGCTTATCCCGGGAGGATCCGAGGAGGCAGCTCTCCTGGGCCACCCAGCAGACACTCAGCTCCAAGCAGGACAGACCCAGACTCCCAGGAAATCGGCTGGGTAGCACTGAGTCCAGGGGCCAGGCTGGAAGGCAGGTGGACACGCCTACCCAACAGCTCCAAACCACACCCAGCACGTCACCAGGGAGCCTAGGATCTCAGAAGCCAAGAGGTACTGCCCCCCATGCAGACTATGTGCTCCTGAGCACAAGCTCAGGCCACATTCACGGTCACAAAGTGTCATCACCACATCCCAGCCTCCTCCCAGTCCCATTCTGGCCTGAGAGATGATGACAGAGGGCTCCCATAGAAGGCACCAAGGTGTGGGGTTCAGGCTGGAGCCAGAGGGGCTTAAAGGCTAAAGGGTGGAAGCAAAGACAGTTCCCTGCTCTTTGCCCTCCCCATGCCAACCCTCGCCCCCAACTGTTGAGCAGGAAGGAGGCGCAGCCCACCCCATCACACACAACCATCGTTCTCAAGGCTGTGGGTGTCCATCTTCAGCGTCCCCACTCTCCTGTCTGCAGCTCAGGCTCCATTCTGTCTCTCTCCAAGCCCAGCTCAAGCACTTTTATTATTCAGAAGAGCCTCTTGATTGAAAAAGCCTCTGAGGCATCTCACAAATAAGAATCCTTTAATTGGGAAGTTGTTAACTTCTCGAAGAAGAATTTTAATTTTGCTTCCCCACCACCTCCTCTCCCCCGAAACCTATGAAAACTATGGACTAGAAACAAAGTCAGATAAAGCCAAACACCCCGGGGTACCCCATCCCCAACCGTGCCAGCATCCAAGGCGGCAGAGATCGAAGTGGCAGCTGCCCCTTGCCAAACTGCACAGACACCACAGACCCCCACCTAAGAAGTATGAAGGCCTATGTGAAGGCCTCGAACCTTTCCCTTTGGGCGTGCCTGCTCCATCCCCGCCTCACCACCCACACAAGGGTGGCAGATGGCTGAGGGGTTCAAGGGATGACAAGCCACCCAGACAGGGGGTGGACCACGTCTCTCGGCTTCCCAGAGCCTGCCTCTTGACGTCCATGTCCCCACCACCCTCTCTTATCCTCCGTCACTCTGTACTACAGCGGACGACTACACTTAACTGATCATTTACTGTGTGCCAGGCGTTGCTCTAAGCTCTTACGCGCACCAGCCAACTGAATCCACACAAAGTCAATGCTGTTACATTCCATGTTCACTGAGAAAGAGACGGAGGCCCGGAGAGTACAAGTAAATAGCCTGAATTTACATCATTAGTGAGAGGCAGAGCTGGGACTGGATTCCAGGCAATCTGACCCCAGAGTGGGCATAATCCAAAGGGCCACCTTCACCCGCCGGCCTCCCTCCATGGCCTGTGTGCTCCTTGAGGATCAGGGCCATGACCAGCTCATCTCTGGGTCCCCTACCAAACAGCCCCAAACAGCCACACTTAGGAAACGTCTGCAAAAGGAGTGGTTAAGAATCCGCCCTTCAGCTACGCCCATGCACAGGGACTAGAGAGGAGCCTGAGAGCCGCAAGCAAAGATTATCCCAGGAGCCACACCCACGGGTCATCCACCCAGCATGTGAGCATCACTGGGGTGAATGCCCGTGCACAGGGAGGGGCAGGCTGGGAGGGGCCCCCAGACGGGCCCAGAGGTCAGGGAGGCTTTCTGGAAGAGCCAGCTACCCCCAGCGTCCTTCCCCCCCCCACCCCGCCCCGGCTCCTCTGTCCATGGGATTTCCCATTTGAGAATACTACAGTGGGGTGCCATTTTCTCCTCCATGGGATCTCCCTGACCCAGGGATCAATCCAGGGTCCCAGGCATTGCAAACTGATTCTTTACCATCTGAGCCATCAAGAAAGTCTCTCTGGGTGGGGTGCTGGGGTACAAATGTGAACCAACCTCAGAGAACATGGGAACTCAGCTGTTGCTTATCTGGGACCAGGAAGGAGCTCTGGTGTCAGCTCAGTTACACAAAGGGTGGGACCCAGGCTCCCCCTTCCCCTCTGAGCTCCCCCAGCCCTTGTGACTTCAGACAGTGATGCTCCTAGACCATGGGTCCACTTTCTGGCTTCAGGCTGGTTCCACA
>SJYV01030848.1:1034173-1049085 GCA_006410875.1 Neotragus pygmaeus
TGGGACCCAGGCTCCCCCTTCCCCTCTGAGCTCCCCCAGCCCTTGTGACTTCAGACAGTGATGCTCTTAGTCCATGGGTCCACTTTCTGGCTTCAGGCTGGTTCCACAGTAAAGCTGTGTCCTTTCCTACCTTTCTGGGAGGCTCTCTGGGTGGGGAAGGTCTCCTGGAGGAGGGCATGGCCACTCACTCCAGTATTCTTGCCTGCAGAATCCCATGGACATAGAAGCCTGGCAGACTACAGTACATGGGGTCACATTGAGGCAGACGTGACTGAACGACTAAACAACAATTCTGCTTTACAGCAGATTTGTTCTCAACCCCGTTTCCCCAAGAGAGATAAGGACACCTCCCCCTGTGTGTGACACTAGCGGCTGGAACTGGGTCCAGGGCCTGGGCGTGCCCTCAGACCCTCACCTGTGTGGTGGACCACTTGAGCACCCCAGGCAGGGTGACACATGGCAGCACTTTTCCCAGAAGCTGCAGCAGCCTCGACTGCTTGTGAGAGATGGGTGACTTCTTGTTCAGACAGTAGGTCATTTTGCTGTGGCTCCCTGCAGGCAAACCATGCGGGGGACACTTCACCCCCTGAGCCTGTCCTCTATGCCCCCAAGCTGCTCTAAGGATGCAGCTATAACACCGTGAGGTATGGGGGAGTCCTGAAAGTCATATCCACTGAGTCCTGGGAACTGAATCTTGTCTCGAAATAGGGTCTCTGCAGATGTGAGAAAGTGAAAGTCAATTTATTTAAGGAATCACAATTTTGGACAGGAAAGGCATAAGATGGCTTTTGATTTTACGATTTGTTGTTTCCCAGGTGGTGCTCGCGGCAAAGAGCCCGCTTGTCAAAGCAGGAGGCATAAAAGATGCAGGGGTGATCCCTGGGTTGATGAGATCCCCTGGGAAGAGAATAACAACCTACTCCATTATTCTTTCCTGGAGAATCCCATGGACAGAGGAGCATGTCAGGTACATTCCATGGGGCTGCAAAGAGTCAGACACAACTAAGCACAGACAGACCCTCTCTTGTTACAAGTACTTTGAAGTTATTCATAGTATTTTCAGGCTCTTTATGACAACAAAGTTGTGGTCATTTATGTATGGTTTCACTTATTCTTTTCCCTTTTAAATCTGTGTCATCTGTTTCAGAGACAGTGTGCAGAGGTTCACACTTTAGCAGGTACCTGGGGACAATGGAGAAATCCTTCCCTGCCGTCTCTGAACATAGGTTTGGACTAGCTTTATTTCTCTCTCTTTTGTTTCTTTTCTTATTTATTCTCAGGGTCAAGGGATGGGAAGGAGGATTTACAAGTTCATAATATAATTTGATTTGATGATGTTACGGTGTTGGAGCCAGACTGGAGCCATGACAGGCTCAACAGGCTATACTAAGCCTAAAATTGAGATTCTTGTAAAACCTGAGTCATGATTCCGGGAAACCACACTCTGGGAAAGTTCCCAATGGTGCCAAACCCGAGCCAATGAGATTTTGTGATTTGTGTGATTTGACCAATGAGATTTTGTGATTTGTGTGATTTGAAAACCATGCACATGTACAGCTCAGCCAATCATTACTGTCAACTGTACTAAGAACTGCCTGTATAAAAGTAGCTGTGATTCAGAGCTCCGGGCTCTCGTCAAGAATCCACTGCACTGGATGAGATGGGAGCCCTAGCTCGAGCTAGCAATAAAACCCTTTCATGCTTTTACATTGCTGTGGATGTCTTATTCTCTCAGTTTTGGGGACTCGGACTCTGGGCACAACATTTGGGACTCATCCGGGATCCCTTTTACTGGGAAGAATGGCACTCTCCCGGTAGAAGGGGTTTCCTCACTAGGAGGAAAAATATCTGAACACCGGTGTTAAGTTTGGTTAGCCAGTGTAAGACCGAGGCCCAGTGAGCACGCTGGAAGGCAGCTGGCTCTTGTTAGGCCTAATCAGGGGCGAATTAGTCGTCCTAGCCAGTGTAAGACCAAGGCCCAGTGAGCACGCTGGAAGGCAGCTGGCTCTGTGGGGAAGAGAGATTCTCTCTTGATCCTGAATCTAGTGGGCGGTGGATGCCCTTCGGTAAGGTAACCTCGAGGGATAAGAAGTTCAGGGGGCCCTAGGAAGACCTAGTACTATGTTCTCAGCTGATATTTGTCTGTCCTCTGTTTGTCACATCTTTGTGTGTGCCGGCATTGTCTCCACTCTCTGTGTGTTCGTCTCGTCTCCTGTGTTTCACTCCGTAATCACGGGACAAGCAACTTCCACTCCTCTGTCCTTTATGACAGATCATTTTTCCGATTTTAAGTCTAGAGCACAGAATCTATCGGTGCTGGTGAAGAAGAACAAATTAGTAACTTTTTGCTCCTCCGAATGGCCTGCTTTTAATGTTGGTTGGCCACAGGAGGGGATTTTCAGCCTGCCAATCATCCACGCGGTGAAGGGGAAGGTGCTCGCTCCTAGCCCATATGGACATCCAGATCAGACACCCTACATCCTAGTCTGGCAAGATTTTGTGGAAAATCCACAAGCTTGGCTAAAACATTTTACTACTCCATCCCCTACCTCGCTAACCTCGTTAGTCCCACAGGCACTTGTCGTTGAGGCATCCAAAGAGGAAGAGCATAAAGACTGTGACACCAGATGAAGCCGGTATTCCAGGAATCCTCACTATATCCTAACCTAATTGACCTGCAAACCGATCTCTCCCCACCTCCCTATGTGCACTCACCTTTGCCCCCTCAGGTACCACAGATATCTTCCAGAGGAGCATGAAGGGACATTGAACCTTTGGCCCCACCCAAGGGACCCAAGGAAGGACCAGGGGGGTCCTCGGTTTGGCAGGTGATGGTGACCCGGAGGCCCCCACCTCAATGGTTGGGGCGTTCTCCATTTGGACAGGTCTGGCCTGCCCGGATGGAGAACGAACATATCAATACTGGCCCTTTTCCACCAGTGATGTGTATAATTGGAAGACCCAAACCCCTTCATTATCAGAAAAACCCCAGGGCTAATTGATCTTCTAGAATCTGTTCTTTTCACCCATAACCCCACTTGGGATGACTGTCAACAGCTACTACAGGTGCTCTTCAACATGGAAGAACGAGAATGGATCTTGTCAGAGGCACAGAAACATGTTCCAGGGGTGGATGGAAGGCCCACCATACAACCCAATCTTATTGATGAAGGATTTCCTCTGACACGACCCCAATGGGACTTCGAATGTGCTGAAGGTATGGAGCATTTCCGAGTGTACTGCCAGACTCTCATGGCTGGCCTCCGAGCAGCCACCAGGAGACCAACAAATTTGGCCAAGGTAAATTTGGTTNGGAAGACCCAAACCCCTTCATTCTCAGAAAAACCCCAGGGCCTAATTGATCTTCTAGAATCTGTTCTTTCCATCCATAACCCTACTTGGGATGACTGTCAGCAGCTACTACAGGTGCTCTTCACCACGGAGGAAAGAGAATGGATCTTGTCAGAGGCACAGAAACATGTTCCAGGGGTGCATCGAAGGCCCACCATGCAACCCAATCTTATTGATGAAAGATTTCCTCTGACGCGACCCCAATGGGACTTCGAATGCGCCAATGGTAGGGAGAGTTTCTAAATGTACCGCCAGAATCTCATGGCTGGCCTCAGAGCAGCCACTAGGAGACCAACAAATTTGGCCAAGGTAAATCTGGTTAGACAGGAACCAACAGAGAGCCCAGCAGCCTTCCGAGAGAGGTTAATGGAAACCTTCAGACAATACACCCCCATGGACCCACAGGCCGATGAGTCACGCGTGGCAGTTATACTAGTGTTTGGGAATCAGGCAGCCCTGGACATCAGGAGAAAGTTGCAGAAGGCAGAAAGACTAGGCGAGCAATCAATCCAAGATCTGGTGAGGGCAGCAAAAAGGTCTTTTAACCACAGGGAGACTGCAGAGGAGAGGGAAGAAGGAATCAGACGAGAAGAGAGGGAATTTAGGGCCAAGGAAAACCGCAAGAATCAGAAAGAATTAGCTCAGATTTTCTTTTCAGGGGTGAAACAGGGAGCATATTCCCAGAGAATTAGGGATGTCAGATCAAAAGATAGGGAGAAACCAACCAAACAGGTACTGAAAAAAGACCAATGTGCATATGGCAAAGAGCTGGGACACTGGAAAAATGAGTGTCCCAAAAGAAACCAGAGGGGAGGACCCACCAGGAAGGANTCACACAAGTCACAAAATATCATTGGTCAAATCACACAAATCACAAAATCTCATTGGCTCAGCTTTGGCGCCATGGGGAAATTTCCCAGAGTGTGGTTTCTCAGAATCGTGACTCAGGTTTTACAAGAATCTGAATCTTAGGCTTAGTATAGCCTGTTGAGCCTGTCATAGCTCTGGTCTGGCTCCAACATTCCTCCCTGTCTTTTGAACATATAGAGGAATCCTCCTCAGCATTTTGGGTCAGGGCTTGATTGGGGTCCATAATTTGGGTCCAGATGGATTCTATTTTCTGGCTAATAACTAGAATTCCTCCAGGGTATGGGCCAGGCCACCTGACGTAGAGCTGGAAACCCCAAGATAGCCCGGAAGCCCAAGACCTCTCCTGCTTAGCTGACTCCTGATTGAACATTACTTTTATCTTATCAACATGGGAGCTGGGTGTGTATCTGGCTCCGTCTCTGGGTAGGAGAGAGTTTTGGGGATAAACAAACGAGAAGTTGACCAAGTCCCGGTTTCCTACCTCCCAGCGCCCCTCACCATCATTGGAGGTTACACAACTCCAGGACCAACCGAAGTAATGTAAACCCCCACAAGTCTTCCAGTTGTTCGGCTTGTGTCCAGGGCATGCCCAGAATCTGTATCTCCTCAGCCATGGCCCCTCCCAACCACCACTGTCGATCAGTTTCCCCAGGCTAAGTACAGATCCAGCCACCAAGTATTGTGGGGGGTGGGGGGTGAATTCTAGTGGTCAAATTGAGTACCTCCCAAGTCAGTCTGTTCTGAAGCTTCCAGGTGATTTTGGCCGGTTGGTGTGGGTTGGCATTTGCAGCTCCAAGGTTAAAAGGGCAGTCACCAGCAGACAAATCGTGAGGCCTCCTGGGCCCCCTGGCAAACGAGCCCCAGTTTCAAAGGGTTTGATGGGTGGGGGTTCACAGTCCATTCTTTCCGATCTTTGTCTTGTTCCTCTGGAGTGGCACAGCACACATGGTTTCAGTGCACCCAAGGTCCTATGCCATCAATCTTTAGGGCAGTAGGGGTAGTAAGAAGAACAACATAAGGGCCCTTCCATCTAGGTTCTAATGTTTTGGACTGGTGTCGTTTGACCCACACCCAGTCCTCTGGGCCAAGGTTATGTTAAGAGATGGTCCCCTTGTCCTAGGCCTCATGAATTTCTTTGACCAAGGACCAGATGTGCATATGCACCTTACTCAAAGCCAATAGGGCCTCTCAGAATATCCAAAACGAAGGTGGCAGCTTGATTTTTCCCTCAAAGACAAGGCATACAGGAGGGGGACTCCCATAAATAATCTCAAAGGGGGTCAGGTTTAATTTATAGGGGGTATTGCATGCCCAGAAAAGAGCAAAGGGAAGGAGGGTCACCCAGTCCCAGCCAGCCTCTATTGCCAGTTTTGCCAAAGTTTCCTTTAAGGTCTGATTCATCATCTCCACCTGCCTTGAGCTCTGGGGACTGTATTCGCNTCATAAATTTTTAGTCAAAAATTCATAAATTTTCTAAAACATATATATTATATACACTATTTATTATATGTATAAAATGCTTTGCTACTGTGTAGGATAAAGGCTTGAGAAAGAACATCAAAAAAAAGAAGAGATGGAGAAATTGGAAAACATAAACGAAATGGGAGCACTGAATGTGAAATAGAAAAAGTGAAATCAACTAGATAAAAGTTAAAGATTATCATATATTCCAATTTTTTTTAAAACATGGCTGCTCATTAGCAACATAGAAGCAGCTTAGGAGAAAAAAGTAATACCTAGACATATGTATTTTTCAAAAAATTCCAAGATAATTCTGATATCCATTTGGACTTTAAAAAGTGATTACAGGTTTTTCTATTAAATGGTAGTTTTGGTGATATAGAATTCTATTTTCTGTTGATCAATCATGATACACTAGTATTAAGTAATAGTTACATAATCACAATAGTAAAAGATCTTTATCAGTTTTCACAATCAATAGCCAGACAAAAATGAAAGATATTGCAATTGCAAGTCATAATGGGAACATGATTAACCTGACAATGTAAACTATTGCATACAATTTGGGGGATCAAGCAACATGATATGGTAAGTAGAAGTGCATACATGCACATGTTTTCATCTTCCCAGCAGTCTATGTCTTTTGGTTGGTGCATTTAACCCATTTACATTTAAGGTAATTATAAATATGTATGATCCTATTACCATTTTCTTAGTTGCTTTGGGTTTATTTTCTGTAAGTCTTTTCCTTCTCTTGTTTTCTGACTAGAGAAGCTCCTTTAGCATTTGTTGTAAAGCTGGTTTGGTGGTACTGAATTCTTTTAACTTTTGCTTGTCTGGAAAGCTTTTGATTTCTCAAATCTGAATGAGAGTCTTGCTGGATAGAATATTCTTGGTTGTAGGTTCCTCCCTTTCATCACTTTAAATATATCAAGCCATTGCCTTCTGGCTTGTAGATTTTCTGTTGAGAAATCAGCTGATAAACTGATGGGAATTCCCTTATATGTCATTGGCTGTTTTACCCTGTTGCTTTTTGTTGCTTTCAATACTTTATTTTTGCTTTAATTTTTGTCAATTTCATTACTATGTGTCTTGGGGTATTCTTCCTTAGGTTTATCCTTCCTGGGACTCTCCGAGCTTCCTGGACTCGGTTGACTATTTCCTTTCCCATGTTAAGGAAGTTTTCAGCTATTATCTTATCAAATATTTTCTTAGGTCCTTTTTCTCTTCTCTTCTCCATCTGGGACCCCTATAATGCAAATCTCGGTGTGTTTAATATTGTCCCAGAGGTCTCTTAGGCTGTCTTCATTTTTTTTTTCCATACTTTTTTCTATATTCTATNTCTTTGACCAAGGACCAGATGTGCATATGCACCTTACTCAAAGCCAGTAGGGCCTCTTGGAATATCCACAACAAAGGTGGCGGCTTGATTTTTCCCTCAAAGACAGGGCATATGGGTGGGGGACTCCCGTAAACAATCTCAAAGGGGGGCAGGTTTAACTTGTAGTGGGTATTGCGTGCCCGGAAAAGAGCAAAGGGAAGGAGGGTCACCCAGTCCCCGCCAGTCTCCATTGCCAGTTTTGCTAAAGTTTCCTTTAAGGTCCGATTCATCCTCTCCACCTGCCCTGAGCTCTGGGGACTGTATTCGCAACATAGCTTCCATTTGGTCCCCAGGGCTGAGGCCAGTCCCTGGATAATTTTACTTACAAAAGAGGGTCCATTATCAGAACCAATAGATGCCGGCAGCCCAAACCTAGGTGCTATCTCCTCTAGGAGCTTTTTAGCCACCATTACTGCTGTCTCTTTCTTAGTGGGGTAGGCCTCCACCTCCACCCACCCAGAGAATGTATCGACCAGAACTAACAAGTAATAGTGCCCATACTTGCCTGGCCTTACCTCCGTAAAATCTATTTCCCAGTGTCGTCCCGGCCTCCCTCCCCGGTGCCTTACACCCGAGTGCTGTCCTTTCCCCGGTCTCATTATCTGGCACGCCTTACAGGCACGGACTGTATCTTGTATAGTTGCCTTTTGTCGGGGAAACTGCAGACCTACTGNCCGTAAAATCTATTTCCCAGTGTCGTCCCGGCCTCCCTCCCCGGTGCCTTACACCCGAGTGCTGTCCTTTCCCCGGTCTCATTATCTGGCACGCCTTACAGGCACGGACTGTATCTTGTATAGTTGCCTTTTGTCGGGGAAACTGCAGACCTACTGTTTGTAGAAGTGCCAGAGTCTTTTTCTCTCCCAAATGGGTGGTCTGATGTAGGTGCATGCAAAGGTGCCAACCCAAGTCGGCAGAGAGCAACAGGTTGTCATTCTAGTCCCAATACCATCCATCTTCACTCACGGCTGGTATTTTCTTGAATCCAACTCTGATCAGAGGAGGAATACTCGGGGGTCAGGGGCAGGGTCCCCATTCCCGGGGCTGGCAACCCCACAGTCAGTATACGGGTCTCGCAGTCTCTGACGGCCGCTTCACGAGCCGCCGCATTGGCAGCACGGTTGCCTCGAGCCTCTATATCCTCCCCCTTCTGGTGTCCTGGGACATGTACTATGGACACCGCCCGGGGCTGATGGACCGCTGCCAAGAGTCGGCGGATCTCAGGTTAAGTTTTTAACTTCTTTCCCCTCTGCCGTCAGGAACCCTCGCTCTTTATATATTGGGCCTTGAATGTGCACGGTGCCAAATGCATACCGGCTATCAGTATAAATAGTGACCTTTTTTCCGTTTGCTCTTTCCAAGGCTTGTATTAAGGCTATTAGTTCTGCTTTCTGAGCGGATGTTCCAGGGGGCAGGGCTTCAGCCCCGATGACCCTCTCAGAGTCATCTACAATTGCTGCTCCCGCCCTTCTCTGTCCGTCCTTTACAGAACTGCTTCCATCGGTGAACCATATTAGTTCACTGTCCTTCAAGGGTATGTCTGTGAGGTCCTTCCGTATGGCCTTCACATTGGCCAATACCTCAACACAATCGTGGAGGGGTCTATCTGTCTCGAGGATTGGTAGGAGGGTGGCCGGGTTCAGGAAGCAGGGTGTTTGAAAGTGAATCCAGGGGGTGTCCAGCAGCAAGGCCTGATAATGGGTTAGGCGGGCATTGGAGATCCACTTACCCGGTGGCTGCTTAAGAATCCCTTCAATGGCATGAGGAGTGTAGACCAGGAGCCACTGTCCATAGGTCAATTTGTCGACATCATGGACCAGGAGGGCAGTGGCCGCAATGATTCAGAGGCATGGCGGCCACCCAGCAGCCACTGGATCCAGCCTTTTTGAGAGGTAGGCCACGGGTCGCCTCCAAGGTCCCCACTTTTGTGTCAGGACTCCCTATCCTCCTCCCTGTTTTTTGTCCACAAATAGTTGAAAAAGCTTGGACCGGTTAGGGAGAGCAAGGTCCGGGGCTTCTAGCAGAGCCTGCCAGAGCTCTTGAAATGCCTGTCTCATTGGCTCAGTCCAAATCCAGTTTTTACTCTCCCTACTTCCTTCATATAGTGAATGGGCCGTCTCGGTGCACCACAGGATCCATAGCCTGTAGCACCCAATAGTTCCAAGGAACTCTCACCTGACAGGGAGTCGTTGGCTCAGGGATCTGCAAAAAAGTCTCTTTCATGGCCTGTGTTAGCCATCTTAGCCCCTGCTTTATCTTATATCCTAAATAAGTGACCTCCTGTTTAGCAATTTGGGCTTTCTTTGCACTAGCCCGGTGTCCCAATGTCCCCAAAGTTTGGCGGAGGTCGCCAATCGCCTCTAGGCACACCTCCTCGGTAGTAGTGGCCAGCATAAGGTCATCTACATATTGTAACAAGACAACATTGGGGTGGTCAGCCCAGTACTAATGGAGGTTTTCACGCAGAGCCACATTAAATAATGTTGGTGAGTTTTTGAATCCCTGCGGGAGGCAAATCCAGGTTAGTTGTCCTGCGGTCTGGCTATCCTCCTTGGTCCATTCGAAAGTGAAGATCTCTTGGCTTGGAGGGGCCAGAGGCAAACTGAAAAAAGCATCCTTCAAGTCCAGGACCGTATAGCAAACATAGTCTGGCGGCAGGCCACTCAGGAGTGTGTACAGGTTAGGGACGGTGGGATGAATATCACTCACCCATTTGTTGACTTCACGAAGATTCTGGACCGGTCTAAAGTTCATTCCCCCAGGCTTTTTCACAGGAAACAGGGGAGTGTTCCAGGGAGATCGACACATTTTGAGAATCCCTACCTTCAGGAGCTGCTGTATATGTGACGTGATTCCTCACCAGGCTTCCAGACTCAGAGGGTACTGTTTCACCCATACAGGGGTGGCATCTGCTTTCAGTTCAATAATGATGTGGGGTCTTCATTTGGCTAGACCTACCCCCGTCGTTTCTGCCCAGGCCAGAGGGTATTTTTGGACCCAAGGTTGCACAATAGGGTCAACAGACATGGGAGGCCCCGGCTGATACAGTCTGTATTCGTCTCTCAGTGTGAGGGACAGAATGTGAATTGGGTGTCCAGCCCCATCCGTGACTGATATCCCTCTGGGGGTGAAGTGGATCTGCACGTTGACCTTGGATAACAGATCCCTTCCTAGCAAGGGTGCCGGGCATTCTGGTATCACTATAAATGAGTGGGACACTCGTTGGGCCCCCAAGTCCACCTGACATTTAGTGGTCCAGTAAAATTGTTCTGTCCCGGTGGCTCCTTGTACCCAGCTAGTCTTTTTGAACATTGGTCCATCCTTTGGATTGAGGACCGGGTACTGGGCTCCCATATCCACCATGAAGCCGACCGGTTTCCCCTCCACATAAATAATTACCCAGAACTCGGGGAGGGGTGCCAGGCCCTGACCCCCCAATCACTATCTTCTCCTGCATATAAAATGCGGGCCCCCAGGGAAGGCTCCTCCCCTCTGGATTCTTTTGGGACACTCGTTTTTCCAGTGTTCCAGCTCTTTGCAATATGCACATTGGTCCTTTTTCAATAACTGTTTGGTCGGTTTCTCCCTATCTTTCGATCTGACGTCCCTAATTCTCTGGGAATCCGCTCCATTTCACCCCTGCAAAGAAAATCTGAGCTAATTCTTTCTGATTCTTGCAGTTTTCCTCAGCCCTAAATTCTCTCCCTTCTCATTTGATCCATTCTTCCCTCTCCTCTGGAGTCTCCCTGTGGTTAAAAACCCTTTCTGCTGCCCTCACCAGATCTTGGATTGATTGCTCCCCTAGTCTGTCTATCTTCTGCAACTTTCTCCTGATGTCCGAGGCTGCCTGATTCACAAACGCTAGTATAACTGCCGCGCATGACTCATCGGCCTGTGGGTCCATGGGGGTGTATTGCCTGAAGGCTTCCATTAACCTCTCTAGGAAGGCTGCCAGGCTCTCTGTTGGTTCCTGTCTAACCAAATTTACCTTGGCCAAATTTGTTGGTCTCCTGGCGGCTGCTCAGAGGCCAGCCATGAGAGTCTGGCGGTACACTCGGAGACGCTCCCTACCTTTAGCACGATGGAAGTCCCATTGGGGTTGCGTCAGAGGAAATCCTTCATCAATAAGATTGGGTTGCATGGTGGGCCTTCCATCCTCCCCTGGAACATGTTTCCGTGCCTCTGACAAGATCCGTTCTCATTCCTCCGTGGTGAAGGGCACCTGTAGTAGCTGTTGACAGTCATCCCAAGTGGGGTTGGGTGAAAAGAACAGATTCTAGAAGATCAATTAGGCCCTAGGGTTTTTCTGAGAATGAAGGGATTTGGGTCTTCCAATTATACAGATCACTGGTGGAAAAGGGCCAGTATTGATATGTTCATTCTCTGTCCAGGCGGGCCAGCCCCGCCTGAACAGGGAACGCCCGGACCATTGAGGTGGGGGCCTCCGGGTTGCCATCGCCTGCCAAACCGAGGACCCCCCTGCTCCTTCCTCAGGTCCCCTGGGCAGGGCCCCCTTCCTGGGTTGGCGCTGAAGGTTCAGTGTTCCTTCGTGCTCCTCTGGAAGATATCTGTGGTACCTGAGGGGGCAAAGGCGGGTGCACATAGGGAGGTGGGGAGAGATCAGTTTCCAGGTCAATTAGGTTAGGATATAGTGAGGATTCCTGGAATACCGGCTTCGTCTCGCCATTGCGATCTTTATGCTCTTCCTCTTTGGATGCCTCCACGACAAGTGCCTGTGGGACTAATGAGGTTAACGAGGTAGGGGATGGGGGAGTAAAAGGTTTCAGCCAGGCTGGTGGACTTTCTACCAAATCTTGCCAGACTAGGATGTAGGGTGTCTGATCCGGATGTCCATATGGGCTTAGGAGCGAGCACCTTCCCTTTCACCATGTGGATGATTGGTAGGCTGAAAGTCCCCTCCTATGGCCAACCAACATTAAAAGCAGGCCACTCGGAGGAGCAAAAAGTTACTAATTTGTTCTTCACTGGCACTGATAGATTCTGTGCTCTAGACTTAAAATCGGATAAATGATCAGTCATAAGGGACAGAAGAGTGGAAGTTGCTTGTCCCATGATTACGGAGTGAAACACAGGAGACGAGACAGACACACAAAGAGCGGAGACAATGCCGGCACACACAAAGATGCAACGAACGGGACAGACAAATATCGGCTGAGAACACAGTACTAGGTCTTCCTAGGGCCCCCTGAACCTTCTTATCCCTCGAGGTTACCTGACCAAAGGGCATCCACCACCCACCAGATTTGGGATCAAGAGAAAAGCTCTCTTCCCAACAGAGCCAGCTGCCTTCCAGCGCACTCACTGGGCCTTGGTCTTACACTGGCTAGGACGACTAATTCACCCCTGATTAGGCCTAACAAGAGCCAGCTGCCTTCCAGCACAAATTCTGGGCCTCAGTCTTACACTGGCTAACCAAACTTAACACTGGTGTTCAGATATTTTTCCTCCTAGTTGAGGAAACCCCTTCTACCGGGAGAGTGTTATTCTTCCCAGTTAAAGGGATCCCGGACGAGCCCCTAAATGTTATGCCCAAAGTCCGAGTCCCCAAAACTGAGAGAATAAGACGTCCACGGCAATGCAAAAGCATGAAGGGGTTTTATTACTAGCTCGAGCTAGGGCTCCTGTCTCATCCAGCACAGTGGAGTCTTGAGGAGAGCCCCGAGCTCTGAATCATAGCTACTTTTATACAGGCGGTTCTTAGTACAGCTGACAGTAATGATTGGCTGAGCCGTAACCGTGCATGGTTTTCAAATCACACAAATCACAAAATCTCATTGGTCAAATCACACAAAGCACAAAATCTCATTGGCTCCGGTTTGAATCAAAATCCCAATTCTGAGTGGCTCATGTTTGGCGAGAGCAGGACTTTCCCAAGTTGTGGTTTCCCGGAATCATGACTCAGGTTTTACAAGAATCTTAATCTTAGGCTTAGTATAGCTTGTTGAGACTGTCATGGCTCCGGTCTGGCTCTAACAGTTTAAATCACCTGGTCTTTGATATTTTGTTCTGATAGTCCAAGCAGACTATTGCAGATGTATTCTACTTTATTTAATTTCCTGATAAAGAGATATGGGGTTTTTTGAAATTAAATGTAAGGTAGCAATGACACACATATATGATTATGCTTACACTCTTAGAATTGAAATGTGTCAAAGGGCACCCACATCTTAAATCTGATTCAGCCAACCACTCTTTTTTAAAAAGTACTATTTACTGTCCCCTCAATACAAATTCTTGTTTCCCTAAACTGGAACCAGTTTGCCACGTGACAACGCTCCCTCATTCAACAACACTTATTCAGTATCTATTTCTGAATAGTACTAGGCACTGTGCAATGTGTTTAGGATACAGTGGTGAACAAAGGATTAAGTCATTGACCTCAAGGATCTGTATTCTAGGTGGAAACGGGGGCTAAGGATACACATATAAATACACAAGATAGCCTGGGAAAGCTGCCTCTGAGAACATCTAAGCAGAGACCCAGACGGAAAGAGTAAACAAATCTTACCAACACTTGAATGAAGAATGGCAAGAGCGTTTCATGGTTTTAATTATCTCTTAAAAATAAGCAAAGTTGGGAGTTCCCCGGTGGGCTAGTGGTAGGATTTCGTGCTTTCACAGCCATGTCCCTGGCCCAGGTTCAATCCCTAGCAGGGAAACTGAGATCCATGCAGCCCCTTAAGCTTGTGAGGCATGGCCCAAAACAAAAACAAGCTACAATTCTATTCCTCACATACACCCAAAACAATAGAAAACAAACAGGTGTCCCAGTACTTGTGCACCAACGTTCACAGCAGCACTGTTCTCAACAGAGCCGCAATACAGGGAAGAATAAACAGCCCAAAGTAAGGCTGCGAAGGATAAGTAGGAAACTGTCAGAAGAAGTGGAGACGTTTCTAGACAGAGAAGTTAGCAAAGAATGAAATCTAGGAACTGGACAGTGATAAGGAAAAAAAGGCAGTGATAAGGGCATAAGACTAGGCAGTGACTAGGACATAAGAGATGAAATATCGGCGGGGGGAGGGAAAAGACAGACACTAACAGGCACTTACTTTTATATAAAATGGGCCATTTTATCAGCCTCACCAGATACAGCCACTCATTAAGAATAATCCCACGGCTCAAGAACAGGAAAAACCATCAGGGAAAAAACTAGAAACAAAAAATGTGCAATAAGGAAAAGTGCTTAGAACATTCCACCTGTACCTCTTGCAGGGCTTCCTCCAGCTTTTGATTTAAGACTTATGTGCATGCTTTTCTCATTCTCTCTTCAGACTATAACTTCCTCTGGAGCAGGCACCGCACCGTCTTTGTCATTTAACATTCTCAACAGCACTTCAAGCACAATCTGAATGAGGCTGAATTTATCACCTCCAGCCTCATCATATTAACATAATCCCTCTAGGCTTCCCTGGTGGCTCAGAGGTTAAAGCATCTGCCTGCAATGCGGGAGACCTGGGTTCGATCCATGGGTCAGGAAGATCCCCTGGAGAAGGAAATGGCAACCCACTCCAGTATTCTTGCCTGGAGAATCCCATGGACGGAGGAGCCTGGTGGGTGACAGTCCATGGGGTCGCAGAGTCGGACACGACTGAGCGACTTCACTTCACTTCTAGTCACCTGGGTACAACCTCAGAGTCATCCCTCCACACTTCTATGGCCAGAGACCAGTCTGGTGCTCTACAATCACCCTCTCAGCTTTCTTGTCTTCTTCACTGCTGAGCACAGTTCAGTCCCTCATTACACTCATCTAATTAGTTCAGTTCAGTTGCTCAGTCGTGTCCAATTCTTTGCGACCCCATAAATCGCAGCACGCCAGGCCTCCCTGTTT
>SJYV01030848.1:1049169-1065792 GCA_006410875.1 Neotragus pygmaeus
GCCCCGTTCTGGGCAGGCCTCCAGACCACCTGGCTGGCAGCCCTGAGCCCAGCTGCACCTGAGCTGGCAGGGCAAACCATGCCCACAGCTCTGCTCCGAGCACCCAGCTGCCCCGTTCCACAATAATGAATGGGCCTCCCGCTCCCTTCTCCCCAAACCTTCCGGAAGCTCCCACTCTCCTCGGTGGCATCACAAGGAGTTGCTATGGAAATGGGACCACAGGCAGAGTGTGACAATGATTTGGGGCAGGGGAGGGCATGCAGTGGGAGCCAGAAGCTCTGCTGGACATGGGGGGCGGGGGTGGGGGCTGCCTGTGTGCCAAGTCCTAGAAAGAACATGAGGCCAGCTGCAGGCCTCAGAGCCACGGCGGGTGATGGGGACCATGGCAGAAGTAGGGGTGGGGGGCGCTTCTGACCTGCCCTCCTGGCTCCTTTGCCCTCCAGTGAAGCCCAGGGAGCCCTAGAAATCAGATGCCTGTGTGTCCAACAAAACTAACGCATGCCCTGAGGAGCATGAGAGTTTCATGGAAACAGCTACTGCGGGATGCTGCCAAAGTAGCTTCAGCACTGTGGGGGACTAGAACCCAGTAAGTGATCAGCAAATACTGTGATCAAGGAGAATGATACTGGTGTGTGTGTATCCATGTATGTGTGTGTGTGTGTAAGAGAGAGAGACAGAGACATGTGGCTATACTGGTCAACCCAATCACAGAATCACAGAGTTTGAAAGACCCACACCCATTGTACAGATGGGGAGACTGAGGCCCAATGAAGGTCAGAGTCAACCCAGCAAGTCAGCCAAAAAATTAGGCCCAGAATTCAGGTCTCCTCTTCCCCACACCTAAACCTTCTACCAATATCCCTGGGTTTTCTCTCATTCATTCATTCTGTTTTTGCTGAGCAGTTACTCTGTGCTTGGTGACTGGGATATAGAGATGTGAAGGATACTGCCCCTGCCTGCCAGAAGCTCAGAGAGGAAACAGGCCATCACAGTCAGAGGGAGGGGGGTGGGACAGAGGTTCAAGGGACTGCAGGAGCCCAGGGAAGGTTATCGTGGAGGTTTGAGTTATGTGCTTCCGAGCCAGGCATCAAAGAGACGTCCGGCTGTCCCAGTTTGTCTCCCAACTGCCCCCTCAGTGCAAGCCCCCTACAGCTCCCACACAGAGGCCTCCAGTGTGGGGCAGCAGCGAGCCCACCTGGGGCCCTCACCTCCAGGAGGTCATGGGGTGTTCCGCATCAGCACATCCGATCCCCAGAGATGAGCAACCGTGAGAAAAGCACGTTATTACACAGGAGGAGTCCAAAGGAAGCTGGTGCCCTGACTGCCCTCCTCCTGCCCCAGGCTCAGCCTCCTCTTGCACTGTCCACGCTTTCCTTGTTCATTCTTGCTTTCCTGGGCACCTTGCATGAGCTGGGCATAACACTGGGCCTGGGTGGAGCAGAGAACAAGTGAGCCCTAGACACCAGCCATCACACCCGTAGATTTCAAGTCCCCATCTCTGTCAGCGCACGCAGATTCTCTGCTGCAGTGGGGTTTTCGGAGTGGGTAGTACTGAGAGGCAAGAGGGGACACCTTTTGGCTTGAAAGACCCACCAATTCTGCTGTATCCCCCATGGGCCATGCATCCCAGCAGCTGGTACACACTCCCATGACCCATTCCAAACAGGTGGAAACGGAGACCCTGAGAGGTGGCCAGGTGGACCCCAGGTCGCTCAGTGCTGAGGAGGCAGGACATGGCAAGACAGAGGGCAGCGAGAACAGAAGGGAGGGGCCAGGCCCAGGGCTGTGGAAGGGGAGGAAGGAGGAGATATCTGGGAAGGCCTCCTGGTGGAGGAGGGATGGAGGTTAGCTCAGAGCCTGCCCTCGGCCTCCCAACAGGAAAAGGCTTTCTCCAAGAGAGAGAAATGGACCAGGGGTTGTCCTGCCAGCCCATGTGACAGGGGGCTGGGCTGGCAGGTAGAGGATGAGAGGGGCACTTTCCTTAAGAGCCATCATCCGGTCCCAACCCACTGAGGCTGCCCTGGTGCCGTCTCACATCCCAACTCCCTCTGCTCAGTGGGGAACCAGCTGGGGATGAGAAAGTGGTAGAGACACAGAAATGGGGTGGGGGCAGACACACAAGGAAATGGAGGTCTAAAGAAAGAGCAACTGTGACCCCAGTGCCAGAGGGCAGAGGGGAGACAGGGAGATGAAACGCGTGGGCAGAAGGGGCCATCCCTCCCTTCCCCAGAGCCACAGCTGCAGCTGCCAGGAGAAGCCTATAAACCAGGGCTTTGCAAAGACTTCTCAGCAATAAAATTCTTATTTGAAATGAAATCTTATGCAGCGGGGGAAGCCTTCGATGCCAGACATTAAATCCAGAAGCCATAAAGTGAAAATTTTGATAAATCCAACTACATAAACATGTAAAAACATCTGTACAGCAAACACACTATAAACCAAGTTAAAAGGCACTGGGAGAAAATACCACTAATATACAAAGAGCCCCTACAAATCAATAAGAAAAAAAGACAAAAGAAGAGGGAAATTGGCAGTGAATTAGAAACCCACAGAGGAAGAACTAAAATTGGCCAATAAACATATGAAAAGATGTTCTATCTCACTAGCAATCAGGGAAATGCAAATGAAAACGACATGATATCATTTTTTTGCCCATCAGACTGGGAAAAATTAAAATGATTGATAACAACCAGTGCTGGCAAGGATGTGGAGAAATGAGCACTCATGGACCAGCAAAGGGAGGAGGACTTGGCTCAACCTTTGGAAGGGTAATTTGGGAAGATTGAATAACATTTTAAACCCACACACCCTACAACCTAGAAATCTCACTTCTAGGAGCTTCTCCTACAGAATTGATAGCATAGGCACTCATATATAAATATTCAAGGATGCTCATAGCAGCATTGCTGGTGAGAGTAAAAAAGAAATGGCCTAAATGTTTATCAGTAAGGGAATGTTTAAACAAAACACAGCACATCCATACTATGGAACACTCCGCAGCCACGCAGCCATTTGACAGAAGGAGGCACATCTATGTATAACAATATGAAAAAAAATCAAGCTGTACAATGCTATTTCAGAATGAGCCCATTTTTATAAATAGCAGATTGTTCGTTTATGCCCCAAAAGGCTGGAAGACAATATGCAGACAGTACAGGGATCGCTTCTTAGCAGGGGCACAAGGGGCTTTCACGGTCTCCATTGCCTACAAATGTGTCGTTGAATTTTCAATAGAGTTCACTTAATCCTTTAAATCCTGCTAAGACTCCAGTATAAAATGCAGACCTGAGCAGATTGGCTGTGGTTTAAAGGGAAGGGGCCTATGTAGCCCCACCCCCAGACCTCTGGTATGGGTGGGAGTAGGGCTACATAGGACCAGTTTGAGGACCTCACCTGGAGAATGTGAAGCCTATACCTCCACTGCCCCAAACTAAGGCCAATGGGGAGCCCTCTCTGGCCAGATGGCACTCACTGGCAGCAAAGCTGTTTGCAATGAGTCCTCGGTGGCCACTGGGCATCTCCAACCTGGACTGATTTCTCTAGGATGCAGTCACAGTCCATGGCTGTGCAGGAGGGGTTGAGAGGCCCTTGTGCCCAGGTCCCCCCACCCCCTCAAGCCCTCTTTTGAGGACTCAGCTCTGGGGCCAGCCTGGGGTATCGTCCAGCATCTCTGCCCAGGGCAAGGGGGCCCAACAAACAGTACAAACAGGTCGTGCTAAAGCCAAGGCCACTAGCTCCTCAGCAGCGCTCTGGCCCTCCTGGGCTGGGGTGGGAGTTTCCCCTGGGTGACCAGAAAGCCCTGGAACATCATGATCTTGAGAACCCTAGTCTAAGGCTCAGGGAGCCTTAGGGAGCGAGGGCAACATGGGAGGGGCCTTTGCAGGTCCAGCCCCGGGCTCTCACAGGTCTCTTGTGCTAGGGAAGGAGGGAGGGAATGAAGAGAAGACAAAGCAACAGGGAAGCTGCGATGCTTCTCTCTGTGCGGAGAGAGGCTGGGCGAGCCGTGCTCCAAGCAGAGGGCACCGGTGTGTGCAGGTGCGTGGTGCTCAGAGAGGGGCTTGCGTGGGTCTGCAGAGGTGAACTATGGACAGGGTGTTGTGTGTTGCCATGTCTATATCTAGAGTTAGTGTGTGTGTGTGTGTGTGTGTGTGTGTGTGTGAGGGCGTAAGGACAGCCAGTAGGCTTGTGGAAAGGCCGGGGGTAGGGGGTGGGGGTGAAAAGTGAAAGTGTTAGTCACTCAGTCATTTCTGACTCTTTGTGACCCCATGGACTGTATGTAGCCCACCAGGCTCCTCTGTCCATGGGATTGTCCAGGCAAGAATCCTGGAGTGGGTTGCCACTTCCTTCTCCAGGGGATATTCCTGACCCAGGGATTGAACCCAGGTCTCCTGCCTTGCAGGCAGACTCTTTACCAGGAGCAGGTGGCAAATTCTGGAAACCCATCCCCATCTGGCCCTCAGCCTGACCCAACGCCTCCCAATACTATCCTCCCCTCCAGTCAGAGGAGATGTCAAGGACCAAAGTTTGTGGGAAGAATGAGAGGGTTATCACCAAGCTTAGCCCCCAGGCAGGCACAGGGTGGAGCAGAAAGCGTGGCCTGGGGATTCAGATACCTGGCTTCCCATCCTAGGGCAACTCGAGGGGTCTCATTAACCATGTCCCCTGGGAATCGATGACAGCAGAGATCCTCACCAGGGTCCCCAGAGATGGGGAATTTAGGAGGTCTGTGAGCATGGAAACTGCACAAGGCTCGACGTGAGTTTACGCACATGGTGTGGGGCGGGGAGAGCATGTCTGTTTCAGGTCTGGGGCCACGGCGTTCATCAGATTCCCCAAGGGACCCATAGACCACAAAGACTCAGGACCATCAAGCAGGAAGGGGGCAAGGCTGGGCCCCTGAAGGACAGAGGTCTCAGGGGCTCGGTGTCCATCTGTTCATTCATGGCTGGCAGGGCAGCACGATTTGGAGGGCAGGGGCTAGGGCAGGTTCTGTAGCTCTGGGCCCCGAGCAGGGCACTGCCCCCTCCAAAGGTCCCAAGGTGTAGATGCTGGTTTGAACAGGGATGAGAGTTGTCCAAGGTGAGCAAGGCTGCCCTGGCAGGAGGGGAGCACAGGCTGATGGGGACAGAGATGAGGGTGAGTGAGTGGTGACTCTGAGCCTTACTCTCAGACTCTCTGGGCCTCTCTGGGTCTATGCAAGGTAGACCCTGGGAGTCTATTCTGAGTGCAGGAAAGGAAGGCCCAGGCCATGCAAGGGTGAGGCTCGGGCTTAGCACTGAGTGTGCTATGCCATTCGTGTCTGACTCTATGCGACACTATGGACTGTAGCCATCCAGGCTCCTCTGTCCATGGGATCCTCCAGGCAAGAACACCGGAGCGGGTCGCAATGCCCTCCTCCAGGGGATCTTCCTGACCCAGGGATTGAACCCATGTCTCATGTCTCCTGCATTGACAGGCAGGTTCTTCACCACTAGCACCCCCTGGGAAGCAGCACTGAGCGTACACTCCTGCGCAGGGGAGTCTTCCCACCTGTTGTTGGCCTAAGCCCCCCTTCCCTCCTGGGATAGGGAGCAGACTGCCCTGGATGCCCCACACTGCTAACTAGGTCTGCAGAGCCAACGCCCTTCGTGGGTGTCACCACCTCCCAAACGACAGTGACCCCAGAAAGGAGAGGAATAAGAAGTTTCATTTCAGTCCTGGACTGGAGTCAAGGGAACCCAGAAGCCCGAGCAGAGCTGGCAGGCTGGGGCATATGAGCTCAGGGGCGCCCCCCGAACTGCCTCTGATGCCTCCAGGGTCCTCTCTCTGCCTGACATGGGGAAACTGAGGCACAGAGCGAGCCCTCTATCCTGGGTCACACAGGGAGTTGGTGGCAGATCGGGGCCAGGATCCCAGGCCTCCCGCCCCTGGCTGGGTTTACTCTGGGCACAAACGCAGCTCACCCGAGCCTCTGTTTCCTCCTCTCTAAAACAGAGGCACAGGACTTCCCTGNGGCACAGAGCGAGCCCTCTATCCTGGGTCACACAGGGAGTTGGTAGCAGATCGGGGCCAGGATCCCAGGCCTCCCGCCCCTGGCTGGGTTTACTCTGGGCACAAACGCAGCTCACCCGAGCCTCTGTTTCCTCCTCTCTAAAACAGAGGCACAGGACTTCCCTGGTGGCCCACTGATTAAGGATCTGCCTGCCAATGTAGGAGGCATCAGTTTCATCCCTTTTTCTGGGAAGATTCCACACACCACAAGGCAACTAAGCCCACGTGCCATGACTACTGAAGCCCGAGCTCTAGAGCCCACGAACCACAGAGAAGTCACCACAACGAGAAGCCTAGAGAAAGCCCGCATGCAGCGATGAAGACCCAGTACAGCCAAAAAGAAATAAATGACTAAATAAAGCAGTTATTGTTTTTAAAATAAATAAAAATAAGACAGGTGCAAAAACTCCTGTTGTGAGGATCAGCAGAACAACAGGACGCTTAGAGGAAGACAGGAGCCCTCTCCATCGCCCCCACCCCCAGGTCTGGGCCTCAGTTTCCCCACCTCTAAGTGGGAAGCTTGCTCTGAGTGATCTCCCAGGCCCTCGAGCCTCTGAAACTCCTGGGAAACTTTCCTGGGTCCCCAGCCCATGCCAGTGTCTGTGGGCATACAGGCGGAGGCAGAGACTAGGGCCTGCCCTCGTGGAGTTCCCTGCAAGCTAGGGAGTGGCAGGTGTGGCTGAGGAACAGAGGCTACTCAGCAGAACTGGGTGCGAAAGCGCCCACGGCCGGGCTCCCGAACGCACAGCCACACTGCCACAGTCTCCACCTCTCCCCGTTGCTTCATCCCCAGCCTGCCCCACTCATTACCTGCCTGTCCCCTTTAGGCACTAGGTTTAGATTCTTGCTCCAGGGGCCATGAGAACCTCGAATATAGAAAATTCAGTATGAGGCTTGGCAGTGACCAAGGAAGGCTTCCTGGAGGAGACAGGACACAGGGGGTCAAGTTCGCCTAGCGTGCGTGTGCTCTCAGCCACCTCGGTCGTGTCCAACTCTCTGCGACCCCATGGACTCTCTGCGACCCCACGGACTGTACCTGCCAGGGTCTCTGTCCATGAGGATTCTCCAGGCAAGAATACTGGAGTGGGTTGCCATGCTCTCTTCCAGGGGATCTTCTTGACCCAGGGATCAAACCTATGTCCCTTGTGCCTCTCGCACTACAGGCGGAATCTTTGCTGCTGAGGCACCAGAGAAGCCCAGTGCCCCCAGCAGGCCTCGAACATCCAGGTGAGGAATCCAGGCCCGAGGCGCCACTGGAAGTTTCATACAGGTGCCCTTGGCCTGGGCAGAGATGCTGGATCCCACCCTAGGCTGGCCTCAGAGCTGTGACCCCTGCAGGGGACTTGAGGGGGTGGGGGGAACCTGGGCACAAGGTGCCCGCTGGTCCTCCTCCATAGCCATGGACTCTGACTCCATCCCAGAGAAGTCAGTCCTGGTCTGAGAAGCCCCGCGCCCACTGAGGCTGCACTGCCATCGGTGAGTGCCGTCTGGCCAGGGATGGCTCCCCGACAGATCAAGAGCAGTGCCAGCCCGGACTCATTCATATTCTGGTCTGGCTGCCAGCTTCAATATGGCTGAGAGACGCGAGGGCAGAGACGGCCCTCCGAGAATGCCCGGCGATGATTCCTCTCCGATTCCAATTTATTTTCCATCATTAATGCTTTTGAAAAGCCCCACACTCTCTGCAAACAGGGAAGGAGCATGGGGCTGGGGGCGGAGGGGGGCATGACAGAGGTGGTGCGGACAGCAGGCGAGGGGCCCTGAGACCTAGGTTCAGATCTCCACCCCCCCTCCACCTGCCTGGAGACCCGGGGACAGACCTGGCCTCTCCCGGGCTGTGGGGAACAGCCACCTGCTCTGCCCACTTTGGGGGACACTTTCCAAGATCTCCTGAGGGGTCAGAGGTGAGCAGGCTTTATACACTGTGCAGGGCTGTACACCTCGAGGAACCGAAAGCAAAGCAAGCCTGACTGACCGTGGCAACAGAGGCCTGCGAACTGGACCCCTGCCTCCCCAGCTATACTGGCAGTCCCCCACCCAAGGCTCCAGAAAAGGCCTTGACTGCCCCTGACCAAAGCACAAGCAGAGGCGACAAGCACCAGGATCTGGACACCCCTACCCCTCACCCCACTCCCATCCCCTGCCTTTTCTGTCTCAGACTCTCCAGCCTCCCTTCCCGACAGACTNACCCCTGCCTCCCCAGCTATACTGGCAGTCCCCCACCCAAGGCTCCAGAAAAGGCCTTGACTGCCCCTGACCAAAGCACAAGCAGAGGCGACAAGCACCAGGATCTGGACACCCCTACCCCTCACCCCACTCCCATCCCCTGCCTTTTCTGTCTCAGACTCTCCAGCCTCCCTTCCCGACAGACTCACCAAGGATCAGCCTCCCAACCAGCATCCCTCCTCCCCTACTACCACCTGTGTGGAGCCTGGAGTAGGGTTGGGGGATCATCCCCACACGTCCTCTGCTCAGAACCTTCCAGAGGTCCCCATCACCTAAGCCCAAACTCCCCACCTCCATGCAAAGCTCTCCCAGGCAATTCAGGCCCATTTGGGCAGCCCCAAGGCCTCCCTGGCCTGACCCCACCCTCAGCTCCAGCACTGACCACCCCTGGTCTTTGCACATGCTATTTCCAGTCTGAAACTCTCTCCTCCTCAGCTCCAGTTCACCTGTCAAACTCCTACCCCTTCTTCAAGATGCAACCCAAGTTCTCCCCTGTGCAACTTTTCCCGACTCCCCTGGCCAGCCCTGCTCTGTGCATCTAAGCATGCCGTATCCACCTTTTACAACTCTGTAATACGGTCATTATGTGTGTGTGGCAGCTCCCCTCCATTCAGTGAGCCCTGGTGGCCAGGGGCTGCATCTGATTCATCCAGCGCATTCCTAGTACTTGGCAAATTTCCTGGCTCACAGAGACACACTGACCCAGTCAGCTGGTCTTAACAGAGCACCTATTGGGTGTCAGACTCTGAGCTGGGTGCTGGGGATGCAGCAGCAAAAACAGAGTTGGTCCTTGCCCTCAAGCTCTTCCAGAGGATGTGCTCAGGGAATGTCTGTTGAATGAATGAACATACGACCACCTTGTAAACAGAGAAACTGAGGCTCAGAGAGGCAAAATGCCCTGCCCAAGGGCACTTTTGCCTCCCTGCCCACATCTCTTTCTACTCTGTTTCTCCCCTAGAACCTTAGCAGCAGTGAGGAGGAATTCAAAACGTAAGGTTAGCATCAAAAAGAAAAAAAAAGGAAGACGAGAATGTAGTGGATTTCCCCCCCTTTCTCCATAAGGTAAAGAAAATTGCTTTTGCCAACTATCACAGCTTAAAAGCAATTAGAGTTTTTGGAGGGGACTCTGGGCACGAGCAGAAGAGACAGAGCGAGCGCCCCACGCAGCATTTCTCCAGCATTCGTTTGTACCGAGCAAAACGAGCAAAACGTGAGTAGGGGGTTTGGGGGGAAGGGGATGTGTTAAAACCAGCGATTTCCAGCAGCAGAGATGGTGGAGATAAAATATTTACAGCCACCAGGGGAGAGGCCTGAGAGGGCCAGAGACACCCCGCCCCTCTACTCCTCATTCTGGAGGCAGGAAAAGGGAGGATAAAGAATGGGAGACAGGGAAAGCCACCTCCCTGCAGCTCCTGCACTGATGGACACTTGAGACAAGGAGGGGAGAAGCCCCCAGCTGCCCCAGCTCTCGCAACACTCCCCCACCAGGCAGGACCCACAGCCACCACCCATCCCCCAGCCATCAAAGATCCACCCCTCCAACCATCAGTCCTGGCTCTGCTCAAAATCTGGAGGACATCAACACTCCAGGCTGGCATTCGAGGCATGCACAGCCAGGCCCCTCTCCAGACTCATCCCCAGATACTCCCAAAGGGGCACACGGCCCTGACCGATTTCTGAGAAGCCTCGCTTGGTCCCACCTCCAGGCCTTACCCTGAGAAGGGAGTATAAGGAGTGTGCACGCCTCCCCCCGGGGGAGGTAAGTCAGGTTTGAGGGTGCAGACCCAGAGCAGATGACCAAGCCAAGGACACATAGCTCTAGGCTGCACATTAGACTTCCAGAAATGCCTCTTCCACTGAACAGCCTCTTCCCCACCGGGACCCTTCACTTGACCCTTGGCCTCTTGCCTCCAAATACAGAGCAGCCACTAACAGCATCTTCCTGAATTCTAACTTCCTCCTTCCTAGTCGCAGCACAGACTCTCCTCGTGTGGCACACAAATGACACAGCCTCCACTACAAGCAGATGTTCCTAGGTTTGAATGCCAACCCCTCCACTAACTGTGTAACCTTTCCATGTCCCTTGATCTCTCTAAACCTCAGTTTTCTCATCTGTTAAATGGGAACAGTAGTAGTACAAATTTCATGGAGTTGTTGTTAGAGTTAAATGAGGTAATATATTTAAAGTACCTGGCACTATGACCAGCGGTTGTGCAGTGAACTCACCTCTGCCCTACTTCAACTCACTCCTCAAGGGCGACTCTCCAGGCCTCAAACGGCCCATGCCTATGCACACAGGCTCCCATGCCACCTTTCCATCCCCTGATAAAGGCACAGAAGACACATGCCAGCTGGGTGCAGAGGGCGGGAGGCACTGATGCGCTTTGCACACACACAGGGGCCTGATCCCTCCACACAGAGCCAGGGAGCCCTCGCTTTCTTGGCTTAGGAAGGATTCCTCCTTCCTAAGGATGGGGAAAGCCTCAGTCGGAACCCTGAGAACCTGCCCGGCCAGGTGGAAGGAGTGACCAGAGGCTCAGCCTTCCCTCCAGCCTGTGGCTACGGCCCAGCCCTCAAGAATCCTCACAGTCCTGCTTGACCCAGGGCCAAGAGAACAGCAGTTAGTGGCAAAGCCCAGAGCAGAAACCAGGACCCAAAGACCGCGAGATCCAGCAAAGCTGGGTAGTTTTGGTCTCAAGTCCCAGACCCACCGCTGACCAGCCAAGTGACCCCCTGAGCCTCAGTTTCCTCCTCTGTAAAATGGTGCCCATAATGGCCACTTTGCCTCGGTGAGCACTAAGCTCGTCCAGTGCCTTGCCGGGGTTCCAGCACGCAGTCAGCCAGCATGGGGACCTGTGCTGGTTCCAGCCCCCCTCCCCCCCGGACTCTAGCACAGGGAGAGCAGAAGGGAGGCCTGGAGACGAGGCAACAAGGACCTGCCCTATTTCCTATGACCCTTGCCAGCCCACTGCCCACCCAGCAGGTGGCTAAAGGACCAGTCACCAGATGGGCCAGTGGCCACAGCCAATCCTCCCTACCCTTCTCACAGCAGAAGAGGTCCATTCCCTGCCTCACTTCATCCAGGAGAGGTGGTGACATGCCCCAGCTCCACAGCCCCCATCCAGCCACTTGGGGCAGGCTGGCTGTCTTCCTCTCCAGCCCCACCTGCAGAGAATACACAGGCTTGATGCAGGGTCTGGCCGAGCCGCAGGGCTGTGGACGAGGAATCAGAAGGCGTTTTGACCTTTGTCTTCTATACTCCCCCTCCTGTCTCCTTCCTCCCAGGGGACTCTCCTGCTCCTACTTCTGTCGTCAAGAAATAAGCCCAACAGTAAGTGTGGCACAAACCAGGGTTCTCCTCACTGTGGGGCTAGAGATGGGAGCACTGGAAGACCATTTCAGCCCTGGATGGCTGAGCCTCGGGCCACCCTGCTGAAGCCTCCTCCACAACCTGCACACCCACACTCCCCACTGGAAAATAACAAGGTGTGTGTGTGCATGTGCGTGTACAGAAGGCAGGGCAGGTCCTAAGAACCTGGGGCCGACCCCAGCTGGGCCCACCTCCGCCTTTGAACCAGAGGGAGCACTAGTCTGTCTGAACCACAAGCCCACAAGGCCCAGGAGCAGGGGATTCTGGGACTGAGAAACCAGACTCCTGACTTTTTGCCAAGGCTCTGCAATGCTTTTCTTTTTTTTTTTTTTTCAACATTTATTTATATAGATGTTTATTTATTTGACAGCATCAGGTTTTAGTTGCGGCATGCAGAATCTTCTGTCTTTGTTGCAGCGTGCAAGATCTTTAGTTGCAGCGTGTGGGATCTAGTTTCCTGACCAGAGATTAAACCCAGGCCCCCTGCATCGGGAGCGTGGAGTCTCAGCCACTGGACCACTGCAAATACAAAAGCACTGTATTTGCAATGCTTTTCAATGTGACACTTGAGATGGGGTTGGCCACTCCCTGTACCTCAGTTTCCCTATCTAAGCCTAAAAAGAATGAGAGCATCTCCGAGGCTGCCGTCTAGTTCCAATGTTCTCCAGTTCCATATCTGTGACCCCTGTGACCCTCACAGAATCAAGAGGTGCTCCCAAGTCACCAAGGGCACTAAGGGCAGAGAAAGCATGTGTGGGTGCCACGAGGGCAGAATCACCTTGACCCCAAGGAGACAAGGAAGCCCCGGGAGACCCGCACCTGCCCTAGGCTGGCAGGACACCCAGCCTCCCTCCCCAAGGAGAAATCTGGGCCCAGGCGGGAGAGTGAAGACAGCTCCTCCATGTGGCTAGAGGCAGCCAAAGCCTGCCCTCCCTTCTGCACCTGCCCCAGCCCACCCCTCCATGCCTCGCTTCTCATCTCTGAAAATTCTGAGGCTACCAAAGACTCAGCCCAGCCCAGATCTCAGGCACAGCCCCCGACCTCCTCCACACACACCCTCAGTTCTCCCAAAGCCCCTGGCTATCCAGGCTGGGCCCCTAAGCACCGCCCCCAAACTCCAGGCAGCCCTCCCCTTGCCTTCCCTCCTGCCATCCAAAGTGGCTGGTGCGGGCAGCCCTGCGCCTTGTGCCAGCAGAGGCTCCCCTGGCCCTGCATGGCCAGAGCCTGATAACAGTCTCCTAAATTAAACAATAAACAAGAAGTTGTTTTAGATTTTCCTGACGCTGCAGTTCCTGATTAATCCCCATAGCAAACAAAAGGAAAAGAGCCCCAGCTATCCTAAAAGAGACTCACTTCCTGTTTCCAGGCGGAACCTCCAGCCTGAGCCAGAGGAACCGCCCTAGCAGCATCCTACCCCAGCCACCTGCCCAACTCCAGGCCGCTTCCCGCCTCCCCTCGCCCCCACAGTCTCAGGAAATCCTGGGCTGACACCTGTAGACAGCCTCCCAGATCCCACTCCTCCTCCCGCCCCTTCTGCACTGTGTGACTGTGGACAGGCCAGGTTGTCTTTCAGGCCTCAGTCTCCGCATCTCTCAAGCATCCTCACCTCTCAAGGAGAAAATGAATTATGTGACCACTTGAGGTGAGACAAGAATTTTCTTATATTTTTTGGAGATGGATGCTGAAATATCTAGGGGTGAAATGTCATGATGTCTATAATTTACTCTAAACTACTCCAGAAAGAAAAAGATAAAGCAAAATGTGGTAAAATGTCAACAACTGTTAAATCTAGGTGAGTGGGTATATGGGAGTTTGCTACACTACTCCCTCTATCTTTCTGTACCTTTGAAAATGTTCCTAACAAAAAGTAAACACACACACACACACACACACACAACGCATTGGTCACATGAGCCAGAACCCCACAAATAATGCCTCCTGCTCCCGGCAGGCCTGAAAGGCAGCTGGGTCTCTTAAGTAGGTTAAACATGCCCCCTGCCATCCCCTTTATGTGGTTTCCCTAGAAATCGCTTTTGCACAAATTCCACTGAGTCCTAGCTCCACATTTAGAAGCCTGAGCACATTCAGAAGCCAGACACAGCACTTAATGAAGCAGCTGTTTTCTTCTGACCAATCACCTTTCTCCCACCCACCACCTTCCTCCCACTTCCTCCCTGCCCTTCTTCAAAATGACCCTGGATTAGAAATCTTTTTTTTAATATATTTTTTTTTTTTTGGCTGCTCCAGGTCTTAGTTGCAGCATGTGGGATCTAGTTCCCTGACCAGGGATCGAACCCTGGGCCTCCTGCATTGGGAGCACAGAGTCTTAACCACTGGACCACCAGGGAAGCCCCTGGATTAGAGATCTGGATGCTGGCTCCATCCTCATATGGCCACTACCCTCTCTGAGCCTCAGGTTGCTGCTCCCCTGCCCCACCCCCATTAACCAGAAATAATGACAAGTCAGGGACTGCTTAGGCATCTCATTCAAAGGCACAGTGTTAGCCCACAGAGACTGAAATCTCCACTTAACAGATGGAAAAGTTGAGACCCAGGCCAGGAGAGACTGGAAGTAGAACATGGAAGAAGCCAACAAAGGGAGGTGAGATTGAGCAAAAGCTCCCCTTCACCTCCTCCCTATCTCTCTACCCCAACCCTGGCAGTGTGAATCTAAGAGAGGATCGCCAGCACCTCCCTTTCTCTTGTTCCTATTTACGAGCATCCTGGTCAGGAATAAATGACCATGATCGCAATCTCCCAGCCAGGCCCAGCTGACCCACACCAACGTTGGCCAGGCCTGCCTCCGCCAATCGATAATGGAAGAGTTATCAGTACCCCAAATAATCAATTGCTAATTGCTGGATGCCATGCAATTCATCGGGGAGAGTTATGTGTGGCCAGTGACTGGGCGTCCCCGCCCTGGCCTGATGGAGCCTCCCAGGAGAGAGAAGGCCTCATCTGTAGTGAGCATCTCAGCAGAAAAGCTGCCAGTAACTCGGAGCTTCTCAAAGAGATGTCCTGGGCTCAGCCAGAATCTCCAGACCCAAAGAGGAGGAGGAAGAGGCAGTGGCCACAGAGGCTCTGAGGGATGGGCCACATGCCCTGGCCAGCCCATCTGGTCCCAGATCCCTGGATCTACCAGGTACCCAGGATGAATAAGCCCAGCCCTTGCTACCAAGGCATTCCCAGGCCATGAAGAGAGACCAACTGCCAGGTACCGCAGGCCTTGCACACAGTAGGCCTCACATACAGTAGGTGCACAGCAAGTGTTTGCAAAACATAAAGCAGATATGCTGCTCTGAGTTCTGAGGAAGGAGAAGCTGCTCCCAGCTAGGGGGACCAGGAGGGGTTTCTAAACACAGCATTTGGGCTGAGTGTGGAAAAGCGGGTGGGATCTACGGGCAGAGATGGAGGAAGGACTCAGGCAGGGGGTCAGTAGGGTGAACCCTGGAGGAAGGAAAGCCACAGCACATGAGAAGGAGAGAATGAGTGGCATTGGGCTGGAGCCTAACTGCACAGAGGACTATGGAATGAGATGGCTGGGTGTGGGGAGAATCAGACTCTGCAAAACACTGAGGGGTCCAGACGCCAGTCTGAGGAACAGGGAGCCCTTGGAGGATGCTGAGTGGGAGCGTGACAACCAGCATGTGTTTGGAAGGACCGTTAAATGCCACGGAGTCCACAGTTCCTGCCAGGTTCCGCCCCACGAGGGCGGGGGCTAGCCTTACTCATCTCTGTCCCCAGAGCAGCCAGCACAGCCGGGCCCAGAGGAAACACCCAACAAGAGAACCGCTGAGTGATCACAGGACCCGCAGATGTAGGACGGGGACGCCTGGCCTCGCAGCTGTGGAAGATGATGTTTGTATCAAAACATGTATTTACAGTAGAGTCCCAAACACAGCCTTGGGAGGCAGGCAGGGAGGGGATTATCTTGCACTTACAAAGAGGGACGCTGAGGCTCAAAGAGCGACACACAGTGACCCAGCCAAAGCCACACAGCTGGGGGAGCCCAGTGTTCTCCCCAGAAGAAAGCCCCGAAGGCTGAGCCCTGCTTGCCTGGGCAGGGTCCAAGGGTGCCCAGGAGGTAAAGGCTCCCCCCTCCACGCTCCCTGACACACACACACACCTGTCCCCACCCCTACCCCATGTTGGACCCACAGTAACCCCAGCTGGGATTGGCTGTCTGTCACCGTGGCAGCCTGTCCCTGCACTTGTATCAGAGACAGGGCTAGGCAGAGACTCTCTAGAATCCCCAAGCTCGGTCTAGACAGACTTTGTTGAAGACAGGCCCACTTCTCCCCAGCCTCCACTCCCCCACAGTTTGGGACCCATAACAACGCATCAAGAGTCCTGGACCAGGAGTCCAAAGACAGGATCAAGGCCAACTCACTGTGTGACGCTGGAGAATCGCTTGCAAGTTTCTTCATCTGTGAAATGGGATGGTGCTCTCTGCCTACTTTACAGCATGCCACGGAACTAAATGAAGGATGGAGTATAAAAACTTACTTATAAAATTATAAATTGGGCTTCCTAGGTGGCATTAGTGGTAAAGAAACTGCTTGCCAATGTAGGATATGCAGGAGACATAGGTTTGATCCCTAGGTCAAGAAGATCCTCTGAAATGGCAACGCACTCCAGTATTCTTGCCTGGAAAATTCCATGGGCAGAGGAGCCTGGTGGGCCACAGTCCATGGGGTCACAAAGACTCGGACACAACTGAGCATGCATGTACCACATAAAATTATAAAGCAAATTTTTTTCCTGAAAAATAAGGCTCCTCTTTCCTTCAGCTCTAGAGACTGAAACTCCAGCAAAACTCACTTTTCTTTCCCAGCAGAGGGCAAAACATGACTGACACTTACTGAGAGCCTTCAGTGTATCAAGCTAGTGCATGCTTTATATGTATTATTTCAAAGTATGCTGAAGGCAATGGCACCCCACTCCAGTACTCTTGCCTGGAAAATCCCATGGACGGAGGAGCCTGGTGGGCTGCAGTC
>SJYV01030848.1:1066838-1079135 GCA_006410875.1 Neotragus pygmaeus
GTACTTGAATTGATAAAACACACCATAAACATTTCACTAATGAGAAATGGCTTATTTTAACCATTGGTCAAATTTACACATCTCATCAAGGAGGCTAGGATTTAGGACATAAGTGATCCAAACTTCTATTTATTCTTTTGTTCATGCCAAGAAAAAAAAAAGAGGGAGATTTAAGAATGTTATATTCATTTTTATTTTCCAAATAAAAAGCAATCAAATGAATATATGCTTAAACTTATATCATTTGGCCTTTATAAAAGGTCAAAGGCCACAGGTAGAGGAATCCCAATGTCATTGGTAAAGGGACTTAAATGTTAAGGCTGCTACATGTTAAATTAATAGTTTTAAATTAATAGTGACAGGACTGTCATTATTAATCCTTGTTTTGTTAATCTTATGCTTTTCTATAGCTAGAAGCATTTAGAAGTATTTCTACTTCTATAAAATATAGTATATTAGTTTATCACTTGCTTACTAGAACTAAAATTCTGCTGCTTTGCTCTGGTGCCTCAGATGGTATAGAATCTGCTTGCCATGTAGACCTGGCTTCAGTCCCTGGGTTGGGAAGATTAGCTGGAGAAGGGAATGGCTACCCACCCCAGTATTCTTGCCTGGAGAATTCCATGGACAGAAGAGCCTGGTGGGCTACAATCCATGGAGTTGGGAGGAGTATGATACAACTGAGCAGACTAACAATCAAAATTCTGGTTTTGAACATCATGAACTTTTTACAGGTCAAAATTAAAACAGCTTTCTGGTGTTTCTTATTTTTCATAAACCTATTGAATATAAAAAGATTTTCACAGTTTGTGTTTCCATGTATCTGCCACATGTTTTTAACACAGTAATTATTCTAGATGTAGAATAGCTTGTAGTAGTTAGGCCATTTGCAGAGTAATGCTTTAGTTATTTCTGATTACCACAGACTATGAATGAATGTCATGTAGACTACGTATTTTGGAAGGTATGAAGCAATCCTGATATATTACAAACATGTGGCAAAACTGTGTCATTGACAAAGCCCTATTCACATTGATAATTATGTTCCCTAGTCTTCATGGCATTAAGATTATTGCAGTAGAAGAGAGGTACTGAAATTAATTAGCCTGAGAGAAAAGGTGGGACATTTTTTAAGCATTGAAGCAAGTTAATAGAGAAGGACTGGAGGACTTTTGAGTAGAAGTTAATCAACGGAATGTGTTCAGCCCAATGAATTATTCCTAATTTTGCAAAAAAATTGTTTTCTTTGATTAGGCCTTCTATGTTTGCTAATTAACACTCATCGAAGTTTGGCTTTTACCCCCCCCTCGCCCTCCCCAGAAGCTAGGAGACAAGAATACTATCTCCTTTGATATTTCATCAGGCTCAAAACATGTTATTGTAGCTCAGTCTCGTATATACCTGTTGCTGATATTGGAAACTCTTACTCCTTTTACTGCAACCATGCCTCTTGATGAATTATGGGAAATTTACAAGACTGAGAACTTTGCCCAGGTTTTTCAAAATTTAATTAGTTCTTGGCTATGCTGGGTCTTGGTCGCTGCACCAGGCTTTTGCCTGGTTACAGTGAACAGGGGCTACTTTCTAGTCGCCAGCTTCTCATGATAGCGTCTTCTTTTGTTGTTGTTTTGGAGCATGGACTCAACGCACATGGCTTCAGTAGCTGTGGCGCAGGAGGTCAGCCATTGTCCTGCATGGGCTTAGTTGCCACGAGGCATGTGGAATCTTCCTGAACCAGGAATGGATCCTGTGTCCCCGGCATTTGCAGGCAGGTTCTTAACCCCTGGATCACCAGGGAAGCCTGGCCAGGATTTCTGAGGAGATTTTATTGGCATAAGACATTGTCAGCCTGTGAGAGAACCAGATTTGTTCCAACAGACAGCCTGATTTAGAGAGACCCACAGTCATAAGGGTTATAAAACTGCAATATTTTAATAACGTTCTGAGTTCCTCCGGGGTTATGGCAGTGCGCGTAACAACAACCTAGTGGGAAGAGAGCGTTTTTCCGATGCTGTCTTGTGTGCTTTGTTTTAGGCTTTGCTACTTCACCACCACCAATACATTTGATGTTGAGTGTTGATGGCAAAAAGTAGCCTGAATTGTAGAACTCGGAAGAGCTGGTTTCTTACAGAGACTCCAGGAAAACCAGTGGAATGCTCAGTTAGCCAACTGTAAGGACAAAGTGAGCAAAGCCAATATGCAAAATTTGAGTCTTTCACAATTGGTTGACTTTAAAGCTTTTTGGCATGGAATGGGAGAGAATATGTTTTCTTCTTGGAAAAGCAACTCTTAATAAATCAAGTTTGTAAGATTATTAGCACTTTTTGTTACCAGTACTAATTATCATTACCATTAATTCCGGTATTTTCACTTATCCATTAACTTTTCTGCAATTAGTATTAATTTCCAAATTTGCTTGTTTATACCTGTTCCCCAAATCCCCATTCCCCACAACCATCATACAGGGGCCCCAGATGGCTCGTTCTGTCACGTTCCCACACCTGACACCAGCTATGTGCTTCTCTATCCATTAGCAATAATGTTCTGCTTATCTCCTTACCACTGACATGAAGGAGGAATGTCCTCTTCAAAGCATATCTTAGTTTCTCACTTAACTCATGTTTCCCTTGGCTTTTAGTAATCAGGAAGCAATCTTACACAATGTAAAGAAAATATGGAAGCTTGGAGAAAAGGCAAATATTAAAAACAAACACAACAGAACACCCAGGAGTAAGAAGCAAGCAGAGTGTTGCTTCCAGTGTTATGATTTCTGTGTATCACAAACATAACACTTTCTAGCATTTGAGAGCTGTTTTCTCACCTGAGATGTGTAAAGAACAAAAGGGAAGAAATGAAGAAATACAGAAGTTAAAATACCTACAGCACCTGCATAGTATTTCCCCTGAAACAGAACCAAGTGGGAATACGAGATATTCTACAGTTTTAAGTGATTCAATATAATACTTCCTTACCAGTAACAGTGATACATTCTATTACTTACATTGTTTTTATTCAATATTCAAGAAGTATTTCTTAAGCACTTAATTTTTTTTCAGATATTATACAGCAAAAGATTCCTGGATATACAATTATTTAGAAATTCCTGCCCTCAAGTGATTTAAAAGTAGAAAGAAAAGTGGTTAGAGAGTAGGTAAATATATTACATAGAGATGAACACCTCAATAAGGCTCAGCAAGGGAGATGTGAGAACAATTAATAGCAACGATGAACCAATTCCTGGGACAATCCACAAAGACTCCTTTAGGCACATATTTCTAGTCACATGCTTCTAGAAACATACGTGGGTTTCTCTGTAAAATGTTACTAGAAATGAAAATTTAAGAGTATTCATATATTTAATTTTGAGTATTTTCTCTCATTTGCTCTTTGAAGGGCTTGTGCTCATATATGCTACTACTAGATGTTTTATAGCCTCCCTAATGTTGGGATTCAGCATGTACCACGCCAGTTATGCTACAGTGGGATATTGATTAGTTTAAAAAGTTCTTTAAGAAATGGCAATGTAAGAAGGGCATTCTGACTTGCTATTTGGGGACAAAACAANGCCCCAGGCACCCCACCCATCCCTGCCCTGCACGCCACAGGCACAGCCAGGAAAACCCCCAGCTGGAGCCCCTGCCCCCAACTTGCTTTGTGACCTTGTGTGAGTCACTGCCCCTCTCTGGGCCTCCAACTCTTGCTCTGTCAAATAGCGATGCTGACCCACCCTCTACTGCTTTCCCTTGCATTCCACTTCCCAGGTCACTGATTTCCACCCAAATTCACTTCAGGTCTTCAGGGAAACAAACTTATCCATTTATGAACATAAAAACTGAGGCCCAAGAAACTTCAGGAACTTGCTCAAGTGCGCACAGGGGAAGGGCCAGTAATAAAGACTCATTTATTGACACCAGGATGCCTGCCGACTCTGTACGCCCAGGAGGTGGGAATCAGAGGCCCTGCCTCACTCTGATGGCCTGCATCACTCCACCTGACTCCCCACCCAGCCCAAATATCTTCCTCCTCCATCAGAAGGGGAACCATGCACAGCTCCTTGGCTATCCCAGCGAAGGCTGGCCAGGCGCCTGGCCCCGTTCTTGCCCCCACCACCAGCCTGCACTCCCAAAGCAGCTCTAGGACGGCGGCCGTGACTCCGGCTCTCCCAGCCAACCACTCCCACGACCACCAGTGGGAGCGGTTTAAATTGCAAATCTGATCGCGTCCCTCCAGAACTTCACCCCGACAACCTCTGAATACGAAATCAGCCTCACACTCCTCAGCTGGGCACTCAAGATCCTCCTCCGTCTTGTGCCAACCTGCTCTGTGCCTGCTGTGCCCCTGCAGGAACCACTCCACTGCAAACACGTTCGCCNTTCTGACTGGTGTGAAATGGTACCTCATTGTGGTTTTGATTTGCATTTCTCTGATGATGAGTGATGTTGAGCATCTTTTCATGTGTTTGTTAGCCATCCGTATGTCTTCTTTGGAGAAATGTCTATTGAGTTCTTTGGCCCATTTTTTGATCGGGTCGTTTATTTTTCTGGAGTTGAGCTGTATAAGTTGCTTGTTCATTTCCCTTTTTAAAAGCTTATGAATCAGCTTATGAATCCCCCAGCTAGGGAGATCATGTGACAGTTTCCCGCATCTTTGAGAAGAAATTATGTCTTGGCTTTGACTCTGAAATTAGGACTGACCTTCCCTGGTGGCTCAAGAGGTAAAGAGTCTGCCTGCAATGCAGGAGACATGGGTTTGATCCCTGGGTCAGAAAGATCCCCTGGAGAAGGAAATGGTAGCCCACTCCAGTATTCTTGCCTGGAAAATTCCATGGATGGGAGGAGCCTGGTGGGTTAAAGTCCATAGGGCCACAAAGAATCAGACGCTATTAGGCATGAATTCATTCATTCATTCTTTCACCTAGTTCTTCAAAGTAACCTAGGAAAACAAATTCTGATAATGTTTCCATAGGTTTCTACGTAATCATAATCGTCATAATCCTTATAGATTTTCTGTGAGTACCCTCATGGTTCCTGTACCCTGCTTTCTTCTTTTATGATCACAGTGAGTTTTACCTGTGTGTTTCTCAATAAAGGCTATACCATAATTCTTTCCCTCCACCCCGCCCCCACCCCACTCCAAAAAAGGACATTCTGAAACTCTTTCTGTCTTCCAGAAAGCAGGAAATCTCCCATGTTGAGGGTAAATTCCCTGCATCTGGAGTTGGAAGGGCATCCTTAATGCCAGAGACAGGAATTCACACTGAGAAGCCTGTATAAACAACTCTTGTTTCTTTTTTAATTCATTATCCCAAGCCCAAACTCTGTTTAGATTCTATACTAATCAAACACCCAAAACCTAGGTCTTTGGTTCTGTCAATTCCTCACAAATTCTTTGGCCACATGTTAGGTCCTATTTCTATGAGACCTCTGTGCATATAAAATGTCCTTTTCTCCTGTTAATCTGTCTTATATCAATTGAATTATTATTAGTCTATCCACAAGAACTCAATAGAGGCAAGGGGGAATATTTCTTCATCCTCAACACTAACTTTGTGTACAACCAGGAATTTGAGCTTTAATTGTCTGTTTATGTATTTTCACATCTTTATTTTGAACAAAGTAGGTACCTCTTAACAGAGTTATGAACCATCCTTTTTTTTTTCCTGTAAACTCTTTATGTATTTTGCCTCTTCAAAAAGTAAGTTGCTTTAAAAAATATTTTAAAATCCCTTATAAGTGCTTATTATATATTTAGAAAGCAATTTTTCAATCTTATATAAAAATTTCCCACTGATTTATCTTGTGACTTAATACCAGTTTGTTCTACACAGAAGTATTTTATTTTCATGTAGTCTAATTTTCCATGTTAAAGGATCATTTCTCTATTCCAGGAATTCTTATTAGGATTAAATGATTTATGTTTTATATTGCAGGGGAGTAAAATTTAAAAAAAAATCCTTTGGCATGAGGATTAACTTAGGCTAATTATTTTTAAGAAACAAACGACTGAAGTCTTCCTTTGTACCTTCTCCTTAGCTACTTAAAGAAGTCAGATAAAGGACCTGTTTTGAAGTTGAGCTATCATGAGATATCAGCAAAGAATATGGGCAGATGTGGTGGGGAACACTTGGCAGGGCCTAGAGATAAGGAGTCTGCTGCTTGTCTGTGTGTGGCCCAGCAAGCATTTATTTACCAAATATTTTATTTTCTATCTCATGTGAATTGCTTTCCTCCTCTTTCAAGTCCCTAACCTTAACTCTGAACATTCTCAATTATCTTTGGTGAAGATGGTATTCAAGATGAGTTTCATCCATTTTAGCAAGTTACTCAGTTTTCCTGGGTCCATGGGGTATATATAGGAGATATGGATGAGATGGCTGGATGGCATCACTGACTCAATGGACGTGAGTCTGAGTGAACTCCTGGAGTTGGTGATGGACAGGGAGGCCTGGCATGCTGTCCATGCTGGCATGGGGTCGCAAAGAGTTGGACACGGCATATTATTGGGGCTTCTTTGGTGGCTCAGATGGTAAAAGAATCTGCTTGTGATGAAGGAGACCCGGGTTTGATCCCTGGGTTGGGGAAAATCTCTGATGAAAGGAATGGTTACCCACTCCAGTATTCTTGCCTGGAGAATCCCATGGCCAGAGGAATCTCGCGGGCTGCAGTCCATGGAGTTTCGGAGTCAGACACGATTGAGCAATTAAGTGCAAGGTAATAGAGGAGCACACATCAGTTCAGTTCAGTCACTCATTTGTGTTCGATTCTTTGTGACCCCATGGACTGACACCAGGCTTCCCTCTCCATCACCACCTCCCGGAGTCTATTCAAACACATGTCCATTGAGTCGGTGATGCCATCCAACCATCTTATCCTCTGTCGTCCCCTTCTCCTCCTGCCTTCAATCTTTCCTAGCATCAGGGTCTTTTCCAATGAGTCAGTTCATCGCATCAGGTGGCCAAAATGTTGGAGTTTCAGCTTCAGTATCAGTCCTTCCAATGAATATTCAGGACTGATTTCCTTTAAGATTGACTGGTTGGATCTCCTTGCTGTCCAAGGGCCTCTCAAGAGTCTTCTCCAACAGCACAGTTCAAAAGCATCAATTCTTTGGCGCTCAGCTTTCTTTATAGTCCAAGTCTCACATCCATACATGACTACTGGAAAAACCATAGCTTTAACCAGACAGACCTTTGTTGGCAAAGTAATGTCTCTGCTTTTAATATGCTGTCTAGGTTGGTCATAACTTTTCTTCCAAGGAGCTTTTCTCCTGCTAATCTGTCTCATGTCAGTTTAATTCTTAGACCAGCCAGAAGAACTTAGAAAGGGGAAAGAAAATTGCCTTCTCCTTGACATATTAAGAAATTACATTATGCACACTCTTCTGTGATGAGCTTCCGTTCTCCACCCAATTAATAAAATGTACAATTCAGAATACTTACAACCTTAGCTTAATTTTTCTAAAACTGACATACATTTCTCTTATATAGCACTACAATAATTTATATAGGTGGGCCCTAATTATACATGTCATCTCCTTGTTCACTTTTTGACAAATATTGGCTGATTATATTAATGAATTCCTAGGCTTTCAAGGTGGCTCAATGGTAAAGAATCCTCCCGTGAAAGCAGAGACTCGGGTTTGATCCCTGGGTCAGGGAGATCCCCTGGAGAAGGAAATGGCAACCCATTCCAGTCTTCTCGCCTGGAGGATCCCTTAGACAGAGGAGCCTGGTGAGTTACAGTCTGTTGGGGATCACAAAGAATCAGATGCAACTGATCACACACAATATTGAACTGTTTGTCTCCCTAGTTTAAGTACAACCTATTGATTTTAATTTGGTCATATTTTCAGATTTTAATATATTTTAATTTTTTTGTTTATTTATGTTTTTGTGATGAGATTAGTCTGATTATTTTTAATGAGTAAATCTGTAAAGTTGAGGTCAATATAAGGCTGATTTCAATAAACTTATATTCTGGCTACTCTTTATGTTTTGGACCAATTTAGAGAGAATTAGTATTTCTTCTTGAAGATTCAAGGGAATTATGTTACTATCTGGTCTGAAGCATGCTTAAAGGGAAGCTTACTTTATATTCTCAAAATTTCTATATTCTCTAAAACTTGAGAATTTCTATATGATATCAGATAAACCTTAGTAGTTTATATTACTCAGAAAATAGTAATTTCATATATATTCAATATTATTTCATAATGTTGGTTAAGATAATAAGATTTTCAAAATTGATTTGCAGCTCTGATTTTTCTCTACTTATTTAATTTTTGAATTTCAACTATTTCTTCAATAGCTTGTATTTCTAATGTTTACTTGTTCTATTTTACCTAAATTGNACTTGGAGCAGTCAGGGGCCCCAGAGTGAAGGAACAGCTTGTGTAAAGGCCCTGTGTTGAGAGGAAGGAGAGAAAGGCCATGTGGCCAGAGCATAAGGAGAGGGGATTGGAGATGGGGCTGCATGGGGCCAGGGCAGCAGGTTCCAAGGGACCCCACAAGGAGTTGAATGTTTAGCCTGGAGGCTCTGGGCTGGCCCTGGAGGTTTGAAGCAGAGGACAGTGCCCCTTGTTCCTCCACCTGCTCCCCAGTCCACCACTCAGCAGCTTTGCACCCAGGGATCACTTCCACCCCTTTCTCCTGATGCCCCAGCCCCAGCACAAGGTGGGACATGCTGAGGCTCAGACTTGCAGCTGAACTGACAACTTGGTGAGCCAGGGCAGGGAGAGACAGGAGACAGGAGACCTTGGCTCAGCCTTAACCCGGCCTCTGGCTGAATGACTTTGGTCAGCTCCTACCTCTTTCTGTCCCTCATAGCTGTAAGTCAAAGATTAGACTGATTCCTTTGCCATCTCTGGTTGATCCAGGGGCATAGCCTGTAATAAGCGAATGGAAAAGACTCAACAGTCAAAATGATCCTGCCTGAGCCAGAGGATTCAGGCCTAGAGCCCTGCAGGGGTATGAAGCAGGGTGCTGCTTGGGGTCTGCTGCTGGCCTAGTGCTGTCCCATCTCGCCTCTCCTCCTGAGCTTATCTTCCCAAATGAAGCACTCCAAGGGGGCTTTCCTCCTCCCCTCCACCCCAGCATGGCCCATGCCCTCACCCACTGCTCCCCCATCAGATGTTTGGGAATCACTGTTGGCCTGCAAGAGCTGAATTGGATTCCTTGTGCATTTGGTTTTCCCATCTGTAAAAGGGTGTCATCCTTTCCCCTCCTATCTCTCTGGGAGGAGAGAGGATGAATAAATGGCTTATGGGTATAACCTCCACCTTCTCCATCAGGGGCACTGCTCCATTGTCAAGTATCCTCCTGGAACCTTGATGTCAACAGCACTAGGGGAAACAGACACACCAACTGACCTCTGATTTTTTTAAAATATTTGTTTATTTATTTATTTTTGGCTAGATGGGGTCTTAGTTGTGGCACACAGGCTTCTCTCCAATTGTGGTGCACATGGTTCAGTAGTTGTGGTACTCGGGCTTAGTTGTCCCAGGACATGTGGGATCTTCGTTCCCTGACCAGGTATCAAACCCAAGTCCCCTGTGTTGAAAGGTAGATTCTTATCTACTGGACCACCAGGGAAGTCTCCCAGCTGACCTTTTGAAACCTCCCCCAGAAGACCATAGCCAGCTGCCCTCCCCAAGGACACCACACGCCTCCCTATAGGAGGTCCAGGGAAGGGTGGCTCCTGGGGTGCCACCTTCCCGCCCCCAGTGCTCCTTTGTGGGTCCAGACAACAGCTGGAGGAGGGCCGCTTCAGAACTCGCTCCCTCTCTGGGCAGCAATGCCCTCTGCCCTGTGGGAACCTCGCTCCTCTGAGTTGTACTTGCTGCTCGGAATGGCCTTATCTTTTTAAGGGTCCATCATAAGGATGCTGCCCCCAGGTCAGCCGCAGCCCAGGCCAGGTCAGTTCCCAGTTCTGTTCTATCAGCTTTTTCTATGATAATTACACCAACCTGTAAGTGGGGAAGCGCTTTGCTGTACTCAAGTCTATCCCATGTGCCTTCTCCGCAAAGCCTCACTACAGCCCAGGAAGTAAGAACAAGGATTGGCCTCATTTACAGATAAAGAAACCAAATCGCAGGTTTGTGACCAGTGCAGACTTTGGGGACCTGCAGTCCATCACAGTCACCTGGGTGGCGGGGGGTGGGGGTGGCAGTCAGGAAAGGAGAATGCCAAGGGCAGCAGGAGAGGTGGTTGTTGGGGACCTGAATGGAGAGGTGACCCTGCCTATTACTGAGAGGTGGGATTGGAATTGCAGTTTGAGAGCCCAGCGAGGCAGGGAGTGGTTAAGGACCAGAGAGTATGCACAGTTCGGGGCGCAGATCTACATTCGACTCCCACTCACAGGGGACGTGTTCTGTGCCAGGCCCTCGGGGGCCTGGTCCTCAGGGAATTCACAGGCACATCCACAGAGGAAGGCCAAGGTTCTTAGTTCTGGAGTGGTAGGTATATGTCGAGGTGGCTGGCTGGATCACAGAAGTAAGAGTCAGGAGCCCATGGCGCCTGGCCCTGAGCCTCAGAAGAGATGAGGGGGCTTCCCACACTCACCTGGGCTGGTGTCTGTAGGTAGGATCAGGCTCTCTCAGAAAGGCTGTGGATTGGCTGCCCTTGAAGTGTGCATAGGATTTCACTGGGCAGGGAAAGGGGGCCTGAGGAGGCGCGAGTGCAAGCAGAGGTTGCCTGAGTCCCCAGCACCCATCAGCCTGTGCCTGGCTACTGCAGGCATTTAGGGAACATGTGCTGGCCAGTTGGATGGTGTTTGAATGAAAGAAGGAAGCCAGGGAGGGAGAAAGGGAGTGAGGCCTGCTGAGAACAGACAGAAAAATAAGAAATCACCCACACTGTCAAGGAAGGGGCAGGAAAGCAGATGGGGCAGGGCAGGGGATCAGAGCCAGGTCACAAAGGTCCCTGAATGTCAGGGGGGTGATCACTGTACTTTGAAGGATTTTAAGGTGAGGCAGAGGATCAGATCTGAATTTGTGGACACTCCCTCCAGCTCCTGTGTGGAAGATAGATGTGAAACTGGAGATCAGAGCCTGGAGAGGCAGCCAATGGGGTCCTCTAGGTGAGGGGATGGGGTGGAATGGAAGGTAGACACATAAGAATTCAAGAAGCAGGGCTTGGTGAGTGTCTGAGTGTGGAGGTGAGGAAAGGAGGGGCCCCCCATGGCATTTCAACAGAGTTTCCTGTGAGCTGACCGCTGCCAGGCTTCACAACTTTGTTCAGGGAACCCTCACACCCACCTCCCTGAGGGCCTACACTGTGTAGAGGGCACCACAGTGCACAGCTTGAACCCCCTTCAGGCTGAAGCACTCCTCTGTGTTGCTGGGAGTGTTGAGGCTGGCTGGCTGGCCACAGATGAGCCCCTGCCCCTCAGCTGAAGAGAGAGGCTCCTTGCCCAGGGCCTTGCCCCTCTAGGGACAGCTGCATCCAATGAGGGACCCAAAATGAAAGTATTAGTCACTCAATTGTGTCTGACTCTTTGTGACCCTATAGAGTACATATAGCCCACGGGCTTTTCCAGGCAAGAATATTGGAGTGGGTTGCCATTTCCTTCTCCAGGGGATCTTCCTGATCCAGAGATCGAACCCAGGTCTCCTGCATTGTAGGCATATTCTTTACCATCTGAGCCACCAGGGAAGCCCAAGGCAGGGGATAAAAGCCGAACCCTCCTGGCCCAACTCAGGACGAGCCCACAAAGAGAACTCAGGCCCAGACTCCCATTGCTCTGTGCTGTGAATGCATCACAAACCACCTCCCTGCTCTGCCCCATCCTGCTTCCCTCACTCCCTCCCTGCCATGGGTCTCAATCCCAATAAACCTCCTGCATGCTAATCTTCCTCAGTGTGCTAGTATTAACATCCCCATTTCACCCCTAAGGAAATTTCGGCTCAGAGATGTTAAGTGACTTGCCCGTGGTTGCACAGCTAATAAGTGGCAGATCAGGCTGGCTAAGCTGAGATAATCACGATGGTGTGATCACTCACCTAGAGCCAGACATCCTGGAATGTGAAGTCAAGTGGGCTTTAGAAAGCATCACTACGAACAAAGCGAGTAGAGGTGATGGAATTCCAGTTGAGTTATTTCAAATCCTGAAAGATGATGCTGTGAAAGTGCTGCACTCAATATGCCAGCAAATTGGGAAAACTCAGCAGTGGCCACAGGACTGGAAAAGGTCAGTTTTCATTCCAATCCCAAAGAAAGGCAATGCCAAAGAATGCTCAAACTACTACACAATTGCACTCATCTCACACACTAGTAAAGTAATGCTCAAAATTCTCCAAGCCAGG
>SJYV01030848.1:1080023-1110800 GCA_006410875.1 Neotragus pygmaeus
GAATGATGCTAAAGCTGAAACTCCAGTACTTTGGCCACCTCATGCGAAGAGTTGACTCATTGGAAAAGACTCTGATGCTGGGAGGGATTGGGGGCAGGAGGAGAAGGGGATGACAGAGGATGAGATGGCTGGATGGCATCACTGACTCGATGGACGTGAGTCTGAGTGAACTCTAGGAGTTGGTGATGGACAGGGAGGCCTGGCGTGCTGCGATTCATGGGGTCGCAAAGAGTCAGACACAACTGAGCTACTGAACTGAGAGAGGGAAGAGGCCAGGGACCTTGGCTGGCTGAAGCAGAGAGACAGAGGGAGAGTCAGTCCCCAGGGAAGGCTGGTCCAGCCTGTAGATCAGCACTGGAACCAGGAGGGACTTATTCCATCTGCCTCTCTCTCCCCATTTCACAGGTGGGGAAACTGAGATCAGAGAACTGAATAAGATTGACCGGGCATAACGTCAGTTAATGATGGCCCTAGGAATGTTCCCTAAGGGTCTACCTCCCAGACCAGTATAGGCATTTCCTTTGGTTTATTTATTTATTTATTGCTGGACTGGCTTTTCATTGCTGTGTGCAGGTTTTCTCTAGTTGCGGTCCAAGGACTTCTCATTGTGATAGCTACTCTTGTTGCAGAATATGGGCTCTAGGCATGCAGGCTTCAGTAGTTGTGGCTTGAGGGCTCTTGTGGGCTCAGAAGTTGTGGAACCTGGACTTAGTTGCTTCGCAGCGTGTGAGATCTTCCCGGACCAGGAATCGAACTGGTGTCCCCTGATTGGTAGGTGGATTCTTAACCACTGGACCACCAGGGAACTCCTGGGCATTTTCTTTGGACCAGACTGCTGTTCTCTTTCCACCGGCCCCTTTTCGAAGCCCAGCAGCAGGCCTCAGGCTCAGAGACCTGTCAGGGTTGACCCTCACTCAATTCCCCGAAGGCTGGAAAGAGATGGCTGCAGTTCCCCCAGAGACCTTCGCAGCAGCCTGAGCTGCACAGCACTGGCGTGAAGTTGGGATGAACTGGGCTGGGCAAGGCTAGATCTGACTGGCACAGCAGAGCAAACAGATGAAACAGACGGGAAGGAAATCAATTTGAGTGTTTGATTAATTTTAATTTTTAATCTGCGCGGAGAGTAGTGCTCCCCATCTGATACCGCATGCTCACTGTGAGCTGCTGGCACTGGCCGTGGCCACCACCGCTGCAGCTTGGCATGCCCAGCGGCTCCCTGCCCTTCTGTCAGGCAAGCCATTCTTTCACATGGCAGGCTGGCCTTCTGCAAAGCAGAGAGGAAAGGGACCTCTGTCCCTTCTGCCCAGGAGAGAAGAGTCTCTAAGTCCCCTCTGTGCCAAGTGGGAGGAGCCAAAGCAATGCTCCCTCCTAGGAAGACACCAGGTAGGCCACGTCTGCACATCCATCACGGTGGATGAATGAACTCTCAGGCGTGGTGACAGATCAGTCTGGGGGGCAAGGGAGACTCTGGGTGCCCATCAGTTCACGAGTGCTAAGTAATTGCCCAGGCCACTTACATTTAAAAGCAACTATACCTGGAGTCAGATCTGTCGTAAAACTAGGACAGTCTCAGCTCTTGTGTTCTGAAACTTTGAGGGTCAAATCTCTGCTCTTTGTTGATTTGGAATTTGACCATATACAGAATGGAGAAAGCTGGTCTGAACTGGAAGAGACTAAATCCATCATATACACCCTCTAGCTCCCAGCCCTTTCTCCCCAACCCCCTCCCTACCAGGCCCCATACTCTGAGAGCATCAGCCTATGGGGTTGAGAACAGAGACCCTGGAAGGAGGCAGACACAGTTGGAATCCTAACTCCACCACTTTCTAGCTATGTGACCTTAGGCAAATCACATAATCTTTCTGAGCATGGCCTTCAAGGACACACCACTCAGTGGCCTCCTCCAGGAAGCCCTCCCTGATTAAAACTTCTGTCCTCACCACTACTATTTCCAAGTGCTGGCCCTGCCCTAGGCACGAGCCCTCTCTGACCTTTCCTTGACCCTCAGTAACTTGACTGTGTGCACTACACACATTGCCTGGGGTGATGTGCTAAAAAGAAAATGACTTTTGGTGTAGACATCCCTGCTTCAAATTCAAGCTCACCTCCATGCTGGCTGCTTAGGCCCATCTCTTGAGCATCTCAGATTGAGTGGATCCAAACTGAACTCACCAACCCTCCTCAAACTCACCTTTGCCTCTTTTTCTTCCCCATCTCATTAAGCAATATCCCAGTCTAGGAGGCAGAACCCTAGGGAACACTCCTAGGGTCATCATTAACTGACATTATGCACCTGGGAAATCTTATCCCTTCTCTAATCTCAGTTTCTCCATCTGTGGAATGGGGAGAAAGAGGCAGATGGAATAAGTCTTTCCTGGTTCCAGTGCTGGTCTACAGGCTGGACCAGCCTTCCCTGGGGACTGACTCTCCCTCTGTCTCTCTGCGTCAGCCAGCCAGGGTTCCTGGCCTCTTCCCTCCCTAGCCAGCCCCTGATCTGTCACTTACCAGTTGTGCAACCATGAACAAGTCACTTAACATCTCAAGCCAGTAGGCAAGGATCCACTGAAACTCCTCCATCTGCCTCACTCCCTACATCCTCCCTGACCCAGGCCCTCTGTCCCCACCCTCTATTCCTACCCTCTGATAGTGCAGGCAGAGGGAGAGGGATTCTCCGTTGTATTTACTCCTCTACATGGCAGGGCTCGGGGAGCCTTCTGAGAACAGCCCGTCCTCCCCTCCATTCTACAAGATGAGGACCCTGAAACCTAAAAAGAGACAAAGACCTGCCCTGAGCCCGATGATCAGCTGCCCACAACAGAGCCACAGTGAGAAATCTGGTCTCCTCTGCAGCCCAAGTGGGCATTGCAGGGAGGTCATGGTCAGCGCCAGGCCCTGGGACAGTGGTAGAAGGAAACCTGAAGCCTCCAAAGTCCCAGCCCACCTACCCTCATACCCAAAACTCAGAGAGTCTGTAGAGGAGGGGTGAGGGCTGGGCTGTATTCAAGTTCCCAGGCAGAATGAGTAACCCACTACTGAGAAACTCACGAAAGCCACACATCACTCCATGCTGACTCCACAGCCCAGCACCTCGCAGTCCTGCTTGGAAGTGGCAGCAGCAGCAAGTAGGAAGGGTCCTCAGCTACGACCAGAGCCGGTGGGCATCCTCTGTGTGGCCCTCTCCCTACATCCAATTCCCATACTGCCTGGAATTCTATTGTCTGGCTCATATGCAAACTAATCCATTCTGGCCATTAGAAGAGTTGGTACAAGGGTAGGTGAGAGGGCGTGAAGAGGAATTATCCCAGTTAGAAGTCCCAGAGAGAGACCTCAGGGTAGACCAGGCTGACCCCTTTTATTGAGCACCTTCTGCATGCCGGGCACTGAGCTGGGGGGGTGCTTCACAAGCTTCCTTGCTGCTCCAAGGCCCCCTCCCTGTTACCCAAGCATCATTCAACTCCCCCTAGCCTCAGTTTCCTCTCCTGTAAAATAAAATTAGTATTAAGAGCTACCTCTAGAGACTATTGGGTGATTAAATAGGAAAAGGTGTGTAAAGTGCTTCCTACAATGCTGGACACAAAATACATGCTGCCACTGCTGCTGCTAAGTCGCTTCAGTCGTGTCCGACTCTGTGCGACCCCAAAGACGGCAGCCTGTCAAGCTCCTCTGTCCATGGGATTTCCCAGGTAAGANTAGGTCCCCTTGCTCTGCCTTGCCCATCTCTTCAGGAAGCCGGGTTCAGGTAAACCTCAGCCACCCAGAGTTCCCATGGCAACCTGGAGACAAAATCAGCTGAGCACCTGGGCAAGCAGAAGGTGGAGAAGGGGTGGAGAAGAGCTGCTGACCTGATCAGTGTGCTGTGGGCTCCTGGGGTTCAGAACCTGGCCACCCGTTCCCCCAGGCAGCTGGAAGTGGCCAAGGGGTGGCCCCCCAAGGCTCCTGATCTGAGAGCCACGTTAGGAGGGCTGTGCGGCTTCTTGCTGCTGCAGTAAACCCAGCCCCACTCTGGGTCCAGGCCTGTGTCCATCATCTTCCAGCTGCCCTGGTTACTGCCTCTGAGAGAGAAGGCAGGGCGGCCCCCATGACTGTGTCTCCTGCCACCCTCAGAGCCACAAGGCTAATTTTAGCCCTGACATTAGGCTGTGGCCAGGGTGCTGGGTGGAGAGGGCTGTGTGTCTGCCCAGCTCTAAATGCAGGCCCTGGGAGCCCAGCGGGAGGGCCTGATGGCGGGCCATCCCTACCCCCAAACGAGCACAGCTAGCCCAGTAAGCCATCTGGACACTTCCACCCCACCCTCTCCACACCCTCAGCCCTCCAGGGGATGACCTTGCCCACTTTGGGGTCAGCTCCCAAAGTCTGGGCTCTCNGGGCCTGATGGCGGGCCATCCCTACCCCCAAACGAGCACAGCTAGCCCAGTAAGCCATCTGGACACTTCCACCCCACCCTCTCCTCACCCTCAGCCCTCCAGGGGATGACCTTGCCCACTTTGGGGTCAGCTCCCAAAGTCTGGGCTCTCTCACCAACCAAGTCAAACTGGTTCACAGTCAGCTCCCCTGCCCCTGCTCCCCCACGAAGAGCAGACATGCTACACCATGCTTCTTGTGTCACTTGGACAAACTGTCTCCCACATGAGACTCTCAGCCCCTGAGAGCAGGGACTGAGACTTGTTCCTCTCTGCCCCACCTCCCCTGCCCCCCGTAAGCCCAGCATGGTGCTTGGCACACAGTAGGCATTGCTGGGACCAGACCAAGGAGGCCAGGGTGGGGGCTGCGAGTGTGGCCTCTGAGCCAGAAGGGACAAGGCCAAGCCCAGCTCAGACACTCGCTTGCCGGGTGCTCACAGTCCCCTGTCCCCACTCCCACCCTGTTCTAAGGAAGACAGCCCCACTCCCAGGTCCATTCTGGGTCACCCTGGAGTGACCATGCCTATGAACATCGGACCTCCGAGGCCATACCGTGGGCTGACCATTAGCCTGGTGGGAAATGACNCAGGGAGGCCTGGCGTGCTGCGATTCATGGGGTCGCAAAGAGTTGGACACGACTGAGCGACTGAACTATGGTATGTAAATTGTATCTCCATAAAGCTGTTAAAAATTGTTTTTTAAATGACCTTTCTGGGTGTAGGTGCTAGATGCATTTATGTCGGAAAACTATATTTTATAATGTGTTTGTACTCAAAATAAAGACTACTGAAGTAAATATGCAAGTTTATTAAAGCCAAGATATTTTTATATCCCTAATTCCAGTCTCTAAGTCTTAAACTGCTAAACATTCATCATCTTAGATTTCAACTTCTAAACTTGTACAATTATTTGTTTGTGTCCACAACCATTAAAAAATTGGAATGGGTGTTTTTTGTATTATTTGTTAAAACTATTGTATTATGTTGTATGCTACAAGGAAGAGAAAATAGGGTGTCTTGGGTGAAAACGAAGCTAAAAGTTGTGGCTCTCTATACGTGCTAGGTTGCTTCAGGATTCTCCAGGCAAGAATACTGGAGTGGGTTACCATGCCCGGCTCCAGGGGATCTTCCCAACCCAAGGACCAAACCCGTGTCTCTTATGTCTCCTGAATTGGCAGGCAGGTTCTTTACTACTAGTGCCACCTGGGAAGCCCATGGCTCTCTATAGGTTACAATTATTTGAGTAATCCACTTGGCAGTTAAGCCGTTATAGTGAAAAGTTATGTCCATTAGATGGAAACTGGCAATTAGATTTCCCACAGCGAGGGACTCTTCAATATTGCTAGACTTCTCAGTGTGAAAAATTCACACATCATGTAATCCCTCTATTACATACCTTCCTTTTAGGCAGGTAAGTTTCCTGTGAAGCAGCACCTGCCTTGTTACCTTTATTATTTTCGAGAAATGTGAATTCAGTTTTTTCTTAACTTTGGTTTCTCTTGGGGAATGAAGTTAGATATTACTTTGTATACTAATCTTACTGTCTTCTTAGAAGTAAGAGAAATAATAAAGCAAGTTTTGCTGGGTGTCTGACCCTGTGTCTTAGAAGTCCATACAGAGAACGTCGGGAAGTGTTAATGCTGTTTTCATTTTGTATGCCCCTCATCTTTGAAAGGGCTTCCCTGGTGGCTCAGATGGTAACGAATCCGCCTGCAATGCAGGAGACCTGGGTTCAGTCCCTGGGTTGGGAAGATCCCCTGGCGGAGGGCATGGCAACCCACTCCAGTATTCTTGCCTGGAGAACCCCCAAGGACAGAGGAGCCTGGGGGGCTACAGTCCATGTGGTCACACAGAGTCAGACACGACTGAGCAACTAAGCACACAGTATGTCTTTGAAAAGTTCTTAATGCTCCATAGTGCTGTTCACACACTGACTAAATAAAGAGCGGTAAATACCACCAGGCATCTGAATAAATAAATGCTCAGTGTTCAACTTGTGGACACTTACCTAGACTCTCATGGGCAGTTTCACTCCCTGCCTCTACAGCAGCTGATTCTAAGACCCTTGCCCCCAGCCCCATCTTGGTCTTGCAGGCGGAATTCAGGCAACTGTTAAGCATATTGTGCCTGAAGTATTTCCTAGTAGCAAGTGATTGGGGGGACAGATCTTTTATAATAGCAGTTTTTTTTCGGGGAAAAGAGGAGCAGCTAGTGCTACCAGGTGGCAAAGTGATCCTTAAATGGGAAATATTAGCACTAAGACCACGAAGAGGTTAGAGATGGTTTAGTTCAACATCGGTCATTTTACAAAAGAGAAAATTGAAACTCGGGGAAACTGAGTGGATTTACCCTGGGGGTAGCCCAAACTGACAGTTTCCTACTCAGTATCTGTTTCTTCTTCCTCACTAATGAACCCTGGATTTTGTTTAGAGTGGCAATATTCCCAGAGTAAAAGAATCACCTTCTCAGCCTTCCTTGTGGCTAGGGATAAAGACATATGTCCCAGTCCTCACAAGGGAGATGTAAGCGGAGGTCATTGGATGGGGTTTTGGAGAAAGCTTTCTAAAGGGAGGCGTCAGACTTCTTTTTGTCTCTTCCTCCTTCCTTCCTGTGTGCCACGCAGACACAAGACTAGTTGTTTGTGATTTTTATTATTTCTGGGTGTGAAAAAACTTTCTCTTTTAAAGCAATACCTCTTTCTGGCAGTCTATCAAATATTGGTATAGAAGGAAATGGCAACCCACTCCAGTATTCTTGTTTGGAAAATCCCACGGACAGAGGAGCCTGGCAGGCTACCGTCCATAGGGTCACAAAGAGTCCGACACGACTGAAGCAACTTAACATCAAGTATTGGAGGAATCCATTCATGAATGCTACAGCTGCTGCTGCTGCTGCTAAGTCGCTTCAGTCGTGTCTGACTCTGTGCGGGCCCCATAGACGGCAGCCCACCAGGCTCGCCGTCCCTGGGATTCTCCAGGCAAGAACACTGGAGTGGGTTGCCATTTCCTTTTCCAATGTGTGAAAGTGGAGTTGCTCAGTCGTGTCCGACTNCCGGGTGGCCTGGGCAAGGTCACACAGCATCCCCTCTAAGCTTCGGCTACCGTCCCCAGGTGGAATGACGCCCTCATCACCAAGGAAAGCGGCGGCATTGGGCTGTCTCTCCCTATCTCTCTTTGCACCCTTTCCTTGAGGTCTGTCTCATCCCGGCTCTGATTCTCTCTCTAGATTCCACTGTGTCTCTGCACCTGTCTGGCTCTCACCAGCTCGGTCTCAGCCTCTCTTGCATCTTTCTCTGACCCCTTTCTTAGTGTCTCCACCTCCGTCACCTCTGGTCCCTGTGTCTCTCTGTCTCACCCCCACCCACACTCCACACACACACCCTTTCTCTTCCTCAGAGCCTCTGTCTCTGTCCAGCCCTGCCTCCTCGACTTTGTCTTGGGTCTGAGATCAGGGCAACGGGGCAGGGAGCTGTCCTGTTGTCCAGGAGGGGCCCCCTTGCGGAGTCACGTCTCCCCCACACTGGCCCTGTAAAGACGAGCCCCACACCCCCTGAGCTGGAAGACCCACAGAGCAGAGTGGAGCTGTAGTGGGAGGTTCCGGAAGCGCAGATTGAGACTCACTGGAAACAAGTGAAAGATGGGGTGAATTCCCATGTTGGGCTCTGCAAGGTTTCTGATCTGCCATCCACTGTGACTTTAAAGGGCCCATCAAGTTGTGACTGAGGTTGAGTGATGGGGTCCCTGGGCCTGCCCTTAGCTGAAAGGGTTAATGCACCTGCCCAGCGCCCCCCTTCCCCTTCACCCCGCCAGCTGCTCCTTTTCCTTTCTCCGTCTCTTTCTCTCTCTCCATCCATCCATCCCTTTCTCTCTCTGTCAGGAATGATAAGAATTAATTAAATGTGTCCTCAGCTCCTGTCTCCTCACTTCCCTCAGGGAATTTAACCAGCCCCAGCACTTCAGGCCTGTTAGATTCCAAGAAAAATATAACCGATGGTGTACTCTGTTACACGTATGTGTGCACGTGGCTGTCCCTGCCCACAGACACTCATGTGGGGGCACGCAGTGTGCTANTCCTGTCTCCTCACTTCCCTCAGGGAATTTAACCAGCCCCAGCACTTCAGGCCTGTTAGATTCCAAGAAAAATATAACCGATGGTGTACTCTGTTACACGTATGTGTGCACGTGGCTGTCCCTGCCCACAGACACTCATGTGGGGGCACGCAGTGTGCTACTGCATGTTTCAGCGTGTCTGGTCTGCTGATTCATCGACACATACACGACTGTGTGCAGCTCCATATGCACTTCTGAATCTGGAGACACATGTCAGGATGTTGGTGTGAATACACATACGAGTCTCTTGGTGTGGCCGTGGCATGCATGCATCATACGTCTTCACATTTAGGTCCACGCTACTGAATCTATCCACTTGTGCTGAGAGTCTGGGCAGACCTCATTACCATGCAAGTCTGTTTGGAGGTAGGCATACATGCCTCTGTAGTCTGGGTGTGGCTGTGTGTGTGCACGCAAGCATGCATATCCCTATGTGTGCATATCTAATGGTATGCGTGCACTGGCGCAGGAGCATGTCTGGGGGCACGTGGGCCATGCGTGTGCAGTGTACACACACCCACACACCCTGGCCGCCCTGCACGCGCATCTCCTTCCTGGCTCCCTGGGAGCCGGCAGCCTTGTCCCCAGCAAGAGCCACTGTGCCGCGTCTCAGGGGTGATGTCGGTGGCAGTACGGGCGGCAGGAGCCCGCAGGTAGGAAGCTGGAAGTGGTGCAAGGGAAGGCGCTCGCTAATGAGGCCACCTTCCTTGCCAGCCTAGGAGCTGCTGCCACTAGTTATCGCCTCAGTAAGCAGCTCCCCAGGGAAGGGCTGCTGACGAAGCCCCGCTCTCTCCCTCCCCCGAGACCTCCTTCCCCACCTCCCAGCAGTCCTGAGATGCTGCAGGAGCCCTGGGCGCCAAGAGGAAGGGCAGACAGAGGGCAGGGCCAGCGCTTAGTCTGCCAAGAGACCCAGGACGCCCGTCTGCCTGCCCATCAGCCTGCTGCCAGGAGCCCACATTTCAGGGTACTCCTCTGTGTTAGGGCCCGGGCACCAAAAGGCCTCTGGGAATCCAAATGTGCTCCTGGAGAAAGGAAAGTTTACACACCCTGACCCTCACAGACACCAAGCATGCCGCTGTAACACGAGCACCAGACTGGGAGTCAGCTGGGTCGGCTGATAACCCGGTGCTATGTGACTTTAGGCAAGTTCCCATGCCTCTCTGGGTCTTGGTTTCCTTGTCTGTAAAGTGGGGGAAGAAGATTTGCAATGCAGGGGACACGGGTTTGATCCCTGGTCAGGACCCCACATGCCACAGGGCAACTAAGCCTGCACTGGGCAACTAGGAGCCTGCATGCTCTGGTGCCCTCATGCCATTACTGGAGAGCCCATGTGCCGCAAGGAAAAATCCCGCATGAGACCCGCATGCCGCAATGAGGATCCTGCATGCCACAATTAAGACCAACACAGCCAAATAAATAAATATTTTTAGAAAGAATGGCGAGACACAAGACTGTTTCAGATAGTACAGAGATGGGCATCTGCTATGTGTTTATTTTCATGAGTATATTCTCATGCGTATGTGTGTGTTTGTATGTACTTAGCACATCAGACCCCTGATTTCACAAATATTGCTTAAGAGAAGGCAGTGAGCCAGTTTAAAGAAAAATGTTCAGTAAATGAGAAGAAAACCTGGCATCTGAGTATGACAAAGTCCTGATGGAAGTTGACAAGTGACTGCAGCCCCAAGCCAGAGGGTCTCTGAGGCCCTTCCCTCTCCAAGAGGCGGTGGGTTCAGACCCCCAGGCCCCCTAGAACGAGAAACACACAGACCGGGCCCTGGTTTCCACCTTGTCCTCATCAGCACCGAGATATGCCCTCACCAGGAGCGGCAGGAGAAGTTGCTATGAAGTAAGTGGGGTGGTCCTTCCTGGCCACAGACCCCTATATGACCTCAGAGGACACAGAGTTTCCACACGCATGACCCCTGGTGTGATTCAGGCCAGATGAGGCCAGAGCACAGGGTTGGCCCAGACTGGAAGCAGATGTGGCCGGGGTCTTAACAGAGATGGCTCAGGCTGGGCCTGGCGTGTCAGGGGGTCAGCAGCCACACCTCCCTTAGAGGCTAGGGGGAGGCTCTGAGCCCCCCGGGCCGGTGGATAAGCTCTTCCACCTGTGCTGCCCAGGGGAGAGCCGCCTGTCCCACGGCCCCAATGTCTCTGTCCTCCAAGTGGCCGGGTATGAATCACAGGGATTTACAGCCCAGCCTCGAGCGGGATTTATGGGTCTGTCTCAAGCCCGGCCAGCGGGGAGTGGCCGCCCGTCAGTCCCCCATTGCAGCTGATTGATGAGGATGTTTCCTGCCAAGAAAAATCCCCTCTGTGGCAGGCAGCCGAGGGAAAGGCTCCCAGGCCCAGGGGCCAGCCCCTCACCCCACACCCCATACCTGTCCCCAGTCTGGTCCCCTCTCCTGCGCTTACAGCTCACACCTTCCCACGATCCCCCTAGCCCCACATGCTGACAGCCGAACAGTAGGTGCACCCAAGGGCCCCAGCTTCCAGGCTAGCATTCCACCTTCCCAGACCTGCCACCCGCTCATCCCTGGGAACAGTGCGCCTCGAACAAATTCATCCCAGGGCTCGAGGCTGGACATGCCAAATTCCAGAGTGAATTTCTGAAGGAATCCAGAACACACACACACACACACATACTTCACAGATGAAGATCCAGAAGCCCAGAGAGGGACGGGCCTTGCCCAGAGTCACACAGCAGCACAAGGTGTAGCTAAGACCCGAGCCCACAAGACCCTGGACTAGTCAAGTCAGTGTCTGATCCCAGCTGATTGTCCTGTAGCCTCAGGCATAGTTTCCACCTCCAGATAAGGGCTCCTCTTCTCCAGAGAATTCACAGACCTGAGTTTGAATTCCTGCTCTATCACTGTATCTGAGACTCACCATTTCTCTGTGCCTGCTTCCTCAACTGAAAAGTGAGGCTCAAAAATAGTCCTGACCTCTTGGGGTCATTATGAGGTGCAAGTGATACAATATAGGTGAAGTCCCAGGGCAGAGCTGGATTCCTGGCAGTGCCTGATAGGTGTTGGAAATTGTCCTCCTTCATCTCTGATGTCTCAAAAGGCCCCCTGCTTCCTGATTTGTTAGGGGATGAGGGTAAGGCAGTTTAGGGCAGGTGGAGCAGGAGGAAAAGGAGAGGATATATGTAGGGCTGAAGAACAGGAGTGAGACCCCTTCCTGCTGAAGGAAATCCTGGGAGGCTGCCTGGAAGAGGTGACATCAAGCAGAGGATGCAGAGCTCTACCTCTCTTGCTCTGAGGCTATCTGGGGACTTCCTGAACACCACAGGGCTAAGGGGAAGTACCCTGCCCTGAAAGACAATCCCAGCCCTAGACCAGCCCCAGCACAAGCTGCTTCCTTGAGTGATCTGGGGGCGAGTCCCTTTCCTCTGTAGGCACCTGCAAAACAGGGCCAGGCAGGACGAGACCACACTCTCTGGAAGGCATCTTCCAGTTCTGACCTTTTTTAGACAAGCCCATCCAGACCCATCCCATGCAGTAGCCAAATCTTGCCACTGGGTGGCAGCAGGGAGCAAAGCCAGAATCTGGCCTCCCATGGCTGGCTGACCAGTCCCTCCCCGCAGCCCCAGATTCTTTGCTTCCCCACGCCCTCAGCTGACTCTCCCGCGAACCAGAGCTGAGGGATCCCCGGCATCCAGACATGCGCTGCAGAACAGCCTGCATTCTCTACTTCTCAGATGAGAAAACTGAGGCCAGAAGAGGGAAGGATCTGTTCAAGGTCACACATCACACAGGGCAGAGCCTGCTCTCTAACCCTTTTTCCCAGCCCCTGGCCCCTAGCAGAAGCCATGTGAAGGGAAGACTGGAGTCAGGGAGGCTTGGGCTGGAATCCTGGTGCCCCCACCCCTAGCTGTCATTATCACGAGACAGGCTCCCCACCCTGTCTGATCCTCAGCTTAGTAGATGCGTGGTGCCTGGCAAACACTGAGCACACCAAGCTACTTCTTTGTTCCCAGTATATCTGACACCCTACAAGAGCAGACACGTGTCTATCTGACTCACCTTGGCGCCCCCAGAGCCTGGCATGGGGAGGATGTTCAGAGAATAATAGCTGCCCAGAGGCTCTCTCCCTCCTGGCGCTGTCTGGCACTCAGTGTAAGGGTTTCCCCCTCCTCAAGTCCCTTCTACCCTCTGGGAGATCAGCCCCTTCCCTTCCCCCTCCCCGTGGCAGCCCACACCCACCCAGGCCCTGAAGCGATGGCCCCGGCCCCCACCTTTTCTCCCTATGTCTCTCAGCCCCCACTGTTCTCCATCCCTGCCTCTCCTTCAGTCCCTCTCTCCTGCTGAGTCTCCGCTCTGCACCGTACACTGTGTTTACTAGAAAACCATGACAGTTTTTTATTTCTCTCTTTTGTCTCCCGTCCTCCCCTGAAGGGAAACGTGCTTCCACTCTCCCAGGAAAAAATGAAGGCTCCAGAAAAGAAACGGCAAACAAAGGACAGCAGGCCCCTGGGTGCCCCCCAGCCCCACCCATGGGCCACATGCACACACGCCTATCCAATCCTTCTCTCATGCGGGCCTCCAAGAATGGCTCTGTTATTTTGGGGGTAATTGAAAGTGTCGATCTTTATTCTAGAGGATAAACTAGGCAGAGAGACGCATGGAGCGAGAGGCAGAGAGAGAGAGCGGAGGGAGGCAGAAAGACAGAGGGGAGAAGAGCCAGATGGAAGAACGTGGACTCCGCAAGGAGAGAGGAGAAGCCGGAAGGAACAGGTCGGCAGCAGATTCTGCTTCCAGCGAACTTGGAAAGGCAGCTTCTGACCCCTCCGGGAAGCCAGGAGCATTTGTCCATCAACTGGCTTCCCGTCCCCACCTGGGCCAAGGATCAGGAACACGAGGGGTGGGGGCAGGGAGAAGGGGTCTGACTTGTCTTGGTCAGTGAGGGCTCACCAACCAGGTGACTGGAGGGCTGAGCGCCAGGCAGCGGCTCCTCAGCCCCCCACCCTGGGCTGGGAATCACGCCATCCTGAGCCCAGAGACCCTCCTGAGCTCCCTGCCTGCAGCCCACCCCCGACATGCACCTGGGCATGTCGAGTAGCAGGGAGAGGGGGTTCTCACGGAGTCTCTGCTCTGATTCTCCAGGGCAGTGGGCTGTGAGGGAGCCTGGGGGCAGGTGAGTATGTGTGTGAGATCAGGAGGTGCTTGGAGAGAGCAGGGTCTGGGATAGTAGACGTGCACGTGTCTGGTGTGTGTGTGTCTGTGTGTGTCAGTGGGTTTGGCGTCGGGGCATGTGTGCGAAGTAGGCTGTGTGGTCTGAGCATGTGCGTGCATGCGTGTGCACGTGCGAGCAGCACTGTAAGGAGCATCTGTGCCTTGTCCCCACGCACATGTGGGTAAAGGACAAGTGTGTGTGCACAACCCCTACCTGTGAGCCTGTGAGCCTGTGAGCAGTGTGGCAGTGCGTTCCCACCAGCAGGGCCCCTCTTTGACTCCTGGCCCAGGGCCACCATCCCCCCAGCCCCTGGGAGGCAGAGTAACCTCTGGCCCTCAGGGTCCCTCCAGCAACAACAGAAGGGCAGCCACCTACCCACTCCTCCCCAACCTGGCCAGCATCCAGGAGGGTCATGTGACTGCGGTTTCACCACCAAGCCCAGGCAGGCGTGGGCTCCCCCACCCCCAGGAGAGATGGGCAGAAGCTCTGGTAGGCATTCTGCCGTGCAAATGACCCTCACCTACCTTCCTGTGTCTGCCCACACCAGGACAGCACTTTCTCATCCTCCCATCCAGCCACCCCCAGAACTCCTGGGACGCGTGGCTAGGACTCTGAGGCACAGTCAGAGCTGGGCACAGGGCAGGAGCCCAGCAAATGTTTGCTGAATGGGTAAATGACTGTGTCTGTGGGACCTGGGACCTGACTACCTGAGGGTACAGGCTGAAGTCCTGCAAGGGTCAGACCAGGGCTTCCAGCCAGGTTAAGTGTGGCCCCCAAGTTGCTCAGAAGGGGTGCAGTCAGCACCCAGACAGGCCTGAGAGGCCATGCCCACTGACCTTCTCCAGGTCCTCTACCTGGTCACCACCACAGGGGAGGCAAGGCCAAGAGCTGGGGACTGCTTTGTCGAAAGTTTTGTCTCAAGCTAAATGACCCTCTCGCTTTGTGGGCTGAGGCACCAGGGAGGCCCCGTTTACTTATTCTGGAGGCCACAGCCTGTTATGGGCAAGGCCATCTCTCTTTCGAACATCTTCATCCCCCTGGGGCTTCCCTGGCAGTCCAGTGGTTAAGACTCTGCATTGCCAATGCAGGGGGCCCAGCTTCAATCCCCTGGTCAGGGAACTAGGGTCCTACATGCTTCATGGTGCAGCCAGAAAATAGAAGGAAAAAGTCTACATGCACCAAAGAGTCATCCTGAATCCTCCAGCCTGCTATCCTTCCTTGGGAACCACAAACCAAGGGATAGTTCTAGCTCTGGGGCAAACACCCAGCCCCAGCCCATCCTTATCTAGTAACAGCTGGGGCCACTAGACTGAAGGTCTGCCCCAGACCGAGCCACAGAGGCAAAAACTAACATTTAGTCCTAATATAATATATTAAGACTGCTGCTGCTGCTGCCGAGTCACGTCAGTCGTGTCCGACTCTGCGACCCCATAGACGGCAGCCCACCAGGCTCCTCTGTCCCTGGGATTCTCCAGGCAAGAATACTGGAGTGGGCTCCCATTTCCTTCTCCAATGCATGAAAGTGAAAAGTGAAAGTGAAGTCGCTTAGTCATGTCTGACTCTTAGCGACCCCATGGACTGTAGTCTACCAGGCTCCTCCGTCCATGGGATTCTCCAGGCAAGAGTACTGGAGTGGGTTGCCATTGTCTTCTCCATATTAAGACTACGTAAGTCCTAAAATAACCCACCCCAAACTGAGCCCTGACTCCTCTTACCAAACCTGATCACACTCTGAGTCCTGACCCTGTCACACGTTGAGCCCTGACCCTGATCACATACTGAGCCCTGATCCTGGTCACACACTACGCCCTGACCTTGGTCATGAACTGAGCCTGGACCTTTATTCAGAGACAGGCCATTATTTTGTCATCTGGCCAAAGCTATTTCCCTGGCTCTGGGCCTCAGTTTTCTTCTTTTTTCTAATGGAGGGCCTTGGGATAAACTGATCATTAAATCAGAAAACCCCTACTCAGAGGTTGGCCTGTAGTTTCCCTGACCTGGTGACAGTGGAGAGCATCAGCCACTGCTACCTGCCAGCCCCCACCCCCAACCAACACATTCAGCCCAAGCATCACTAATTTTTGCAGCCACCATGATAAATGGCGTTGTCGGCAGAACGACGTCTTTCTAATCTGCTGCAAGACAGATGGGTCCCCGAGCTCACTAGCTGTCTCTCGAGCCTGCCCAGACCAGACTTGTGGAGGAGTAGGGAGGACAGGACAGACACAATACCCCAGGCCTGTATGCTGGGGTGGGAAGGGGAGGACATTTCAGCCCCAGAGTCAGGGACGACCCCCAGTGGGGTTTTCTACAAGCCCCCCTTTTAAAATATTCAGTTGTTTGTTTCTTTTTAATATTCCAAAGATAATCTCTGCTCCTTTCTACCTAAAGTTAGTTCTTCAATACCATTTTCATTTTCAGTTAAAATGAAATTGAATATTGGACTTCCCTGCTGGATCAATGGTAAAGAATCCTCCTGCCAATGCAGGAGATGCAGGTTCGATCCCTGGTATGGGAAGATCCCACATGCCGCAGAGCAACTAAGCCTCTGCACATCAAGTACTGAGCCAGCACTCTAGGGTCCAAGAGCCACAACTACTGAGCCCACGCACCGTGACTGATGAGCCCACGCGCCCCAGAGCCCGTGCTCCACCGCAGTAGAAGCCACTGCAGTGAGAAACCCGCGCGCCGTGGCTAGAGAGCAGCCCCCACTCATGGAAGCTAGAGAAAACACCCCACGCAGCAACGAGGACCCAGCACGGCCAAAAACGAGTGATAACATTTAAAAATCAAGATAAAACTTGAACACTGCTCACATTCACAGGGATGAGCCCTCAGACACTGGCTCCTAGGGGCCCCTTCCTCCTGCCTCCTTCTGCTTCGGGCACAGTGGGTGCAGAGGAACACGCCTCCGCCTGAGCCATCAGGTCTGGGGCAGATTCAGCCTCCCCTCGTGCTTCCCTGAACCCCTCTCCCTCCACAGTTCCTGCTCCCCCTGCCTCACTTCCAGGGGCTGCAGAGCATCTCCTGTGGCCAGCGGAGCTAGGAGAGGGGCTTGTCCCAGGAGTGAGGGCAATCAGAACAGGGGATCTGGATACCAAGAATTAAAGAAGGACAAACACCAGCCCCCAAGACCCCGGCCTCCCCAGAGACCAGCAGGAGAGCGGGCACCAGGCAGTTCAAAAGCAACCAAGCCAGAAGGGGTGGGGGCTCTGGGCACTGCCTGGACTCATGAGTGAGGCAACACTGCCCCCTACCGGTTAGTTCACTGCTCTCGCCTCTCCTCTGCCACCAGACGCTGGAGGGCTAACCGGTTGGGGTGGGGACACACAAGTGACTCTCCAAAGACAGCATGTGACATACAGACCCTCCTCCCAGCAGCTCCCTTCCCATTTCCGTCCCCCCTACGCTGATCCCTAACTTCCAGGCTCTGCCTGTCTTGCCCAACCTGCTCTCACTGCCCGAGGAATTCTGAAAAGACCACATCTCCTCCAGCCCCATCGCCCTGAGGACAAACCCTGAGTCCCCTTCAAGCTGCCCACCATCTGGTCTCATTACAGGCCAGCCTCCAAGAGCCTAGGTGCCCGCCCTTTGCGCCTGCCCTGGTTCCCTACTCTTGTCCCTTTTGGTCCCACCCGCATGCCATCCTCTTCATCTTTACCTCCACCAAGAATACCCTCCAGGCCACTCACTGTCTCTGCTCATTCCTGCGGTTCCTCCCCCAGGAAAACTGCCCTCCCCCCATGCCCAACCCACACGGCCCCTCCTTCCTGTGCTCACATCCACTCACCCTGCTCCTCACTCCTCTCTCGGATGTTGGCCACCATCAGGTTTCAGAATCAAACAGTTCGGGATCTGGAGGGAAACTGGTCATCCTCTCGGTGCCTCCTCCCCCCTCACAGAGGCCCAGAGAGCTGCACGAGGCCACACAGCACCCACAGACGCAGGGCTGGAACTCGGCTCCCCAGAGCCTCTACCCGGGGCTCCCTGGAGGACACAGAGCTGCCTCCCCTGGGGAGCCACAGCAGAACATCTCCTGGACAAGGACCCCTCCCACACTTCCCAGTATCCCCAGCTGCTCACCCAGGGCAGGGCCGGAAGAAAGCAGCTGTGTTTGCAAAACCAAGAAATAAATAAATGAAAATATTTATCTAACGCCTTCTATGTGCTGGACACAGCAGGCACCAGCTCTACTTAAAATCTGGGTAAGTGGCTCAATGCGGTATAGAAAAATAACTTCTGGGGACAGGGTGGTGAGGGGAGCACACCAGGAGGGGCCTCAATCACGAATGTCGATGATCAGTGGGCATAGGTGGGGCGAGTGCTTGATGCCCATGGTGAAAGCGGGTGGGCAGGGCTTGTGTGTCGTGACCTGCTGGACGTTGTGGGAGCCGGGGCCAGGCCGAGGTGTGTGGTCCACCGNACCAGGAGGGGCCTCAATCACGAATGTCGATGATCAGTGGGCATAGGTGGGGCGAGTGCTTGATGCCCATGGTGAAAGCGGGTGGGCAGGGCTTGTGTGTCGTGACCTGCTGGACGTTGTGGGAGCCGGGGCCAGGCCGAGGTGTGTGGTCCACCGGGTAGCCAAAGCGCCTGGCCATGCTATAGACGGGGCTGCGGTTCTGATAGACGGACGGCTCTGGTCGGCTGTGTGCGGCCGGTCCGGGGCCTCTTGACATATTCTTGTAGAACCAGTTCTTGTCCAAGGAGGCCAAGCTATAGCAAGGAGCAGCTTTGTTGGCAGGGAGGTTAGGCCCCAGCAGGAGTGGCATCTGGTACCGGTTGGGGCCCGGACTGGGGTCCATCACTCGGTATGGGCACCGCAAGCCGAAGGAGTACCCAGGAGCCCTGCGTTCCCCAGGCGGGCGGGTCTTCTCCAGGTGGTAACGGCAGGGGGCCGGGGTGGGGCTCAGACCTGAATGTAGGTGAATGAAGGGGAGGGGTCTCAGGGCCAGAGCCAAGCTGAATCTCCTGGTGACCAACTAGCGAGTCTAGGGAGGGGCAAGGTCTTGGCAAGCCTGATGTGACTGACTTTACTATAACCATCTTAGCATCGGGCGGGAACACCACCTCCCTGCATGGGGCTCTGGGACGAGGGTGGGTAGGGACTTCGCCATCCTGGCCTCAGGATGGTGACACTGTCTTCATGATATAAAAACCCCGAGCATCATCAGAACGTCACCCTTGGCTGTCGTTGTCCCTGTGACAGCACCAAGAAAACGTGCTGGAATCAGTAGTCTGTGAACTCATTAGCAGAACACGAGCCCTGTGATATTTTTACCGTATCACCCTGCAACACACATGGAACACTGGCCTCCAGACAGTAAGTACCGTGACCCAGACACAGTGACATGAGTGTCTTGAAGTGACCTTGCAGGGAGATGCCAGCATCTGCAGACACACCTGGTGAAGAGAGTCACGACCCCTTTGCTCCTGCCTGTGTCCTAAGCGTGGACCCCCACCCTCCAACCTCCCACCCCCCAACCTCCCACCCCTGACCNGTTTGAGGATGCTAAGGAGGTCCTGGTGGGCTCCACTCAAGATGAGGATGTAGGGGCCTTAGTGGGGGGCATACTGAGGAGGCTGGTGGAGGGGGGACATTTGAGCAGGCACTGCTCAACAATGGCCTTTGTTCTGAGATGATAAGAGGCTGTCAGGGATCAGTTTCAAGACAAAAGTCCTCAACTTTCCTCCAGTCTTCCTGGTATGATGCCGCTCAGCACCAACACGGGGGCTCAAGTCCCAGGCTACAGGCTGAACAAAGGCCCGGCAGGTGTGCTCCAGTGCCCCAGCATCCCTTTACCGCTAGAGCCTCAGTTTTCTCATCAGTGAAAAGGGAACACTGTCCCCCAACACACACACTTCCCCAGGGTTGTCAAGAGACCAGGTGAATGTTTTGTAAACTGAGACGCCCGAGCAGGGAACTGACAGTGGGTTATTACTGCCCTGCCAGTTGCCATTATTTTTCCAGGCCTGTGTTTCTCTCCCTAGCTAGCAACCAGGCAGGGGGAGGCTGCAAGCTAATCCCGACTTGAAGCTAAGCTGTGGGTGGGAGGCTCCACAGACAGACTAATAACTCCTGGTAGTTGTGAGTAAATCTGAGTGGGTGGGGACAGGGGAGGAAATGGGAGAAGATGGGGAGGGGGAAGGATGGGCAGATGGGGTGGCTGGAAATCTCCACCCATAATTTTGATTCATAAAGGAGCAAAAGTCCTCTCCTCCTTTCTTTTTTTTTTTTTTTTTCATTCCTAAGAAGAAAGCTCTTTTCCTCCAAATGTTGTCTTCTCAGCAGCCCCGGCAACTTGGGACCCACACTCGGCCAGTAATTAGTCCCTAACAAGGACCAGGTGCCTTGCTGAGTTTGAGAGAAGGAAAAACAAGGGACAAGTATGGAATCGATGGCTTTACTGCCACCAAGACCAGCTGAGAACAGCCCGGCCACCCCAGGCCTCCTACGGTGAACTGGAGGGGAGTTGTTAGGTTTGCCAAAATTTCCCCAGAACAGCAGCAACTGGCTTCTAAGTCAATCCCAGCATGCATGTATTGGGTACCTACTGTGTACAGCTGCCTCTGGAAGTTACATGCAAACTGTGAGACCCAGAGAGGATGTGCAACAGGCCTATAGGGCACGGAGGGAAAAAAAGACAAGCATTCATTGAGCACCTGCTGTATACCCCAGGCTAGACACTTGAGGTACATTAAAGCCTTTAATCCTCACAAAGCCAATTTTACAAAGAAGGAAACCACAGAGAAGTGAAGTGATTTGCTCAAGTTGGACAGCTAAGCAGGAGAGCTGGGATTTGAACCCAGAGCCCCAGTTACCACTGTGCTGTGGGCTTGGGGCCAAAGACCTGGCTCTACCTCCTAGCAGCTGTGTTCCAGTTAAAGCATTTATCGCTCAGCTGTGTTCAACTCTTTGTGACCCCATGGACTGTAGCCCACCAGGCTCCTCTGGCTATGTATTCTCCAGGCAAGGATACTGGAGTGGGTTGCCATTCCCTTCTATAGGGAATCCTCCCAACCCAGGAAAGAAAACTGGGTCTGCACCACCAGGGAAGCTGTGTGGACTTGCTCAAGTCCCTTAACCTCCCTCAGCCTCAGTTTCTTCATTTGCAGAATGGGGCACAATTTTGTTGCAAACTTTGAAGGGCTGTACACACACGGTAGGACTGTCACCGGGCAAGGGGAGGGGTTGAGGAGAGAGTGAGTGGTGGGATGGGGTTGGGGGTGGGCTAAAGCAGGCAAGGGTAACAGATTCTGATGCAGGAAAAGAGGGGAGACACTCCAGGGGTTCTCTTCCACCCATTCGCTGGACAAAGAAACCGAGGCCAGGCAATGCCAATGCTGGGATTAGACAGAGGGCAAGCAGAGCCTCTTGATGCCAGAAGCTCTACAGTAACATTGCCCTTTCTCCTGTTTGGGACAAGGCTGAGATTGTTGCCTGGGAGGGAGCCAAGAGGAAACTGTTAGGTAGGTGCTAAATCCAGGGCCAGATTTCCACGAGGCAGCCCCAGAGGAAGTTGAAATACCAGATTCAGGAGGCCTTGGGTTCTGGTCCCATAAGACCAGGTACCTACTGTCCATCTGGGGGCCTCTCGAGAACCACGTCCAGCTCTGAGCCAGTCTCCTCCTCCATGAAAAGAGGGCAGGAGTGGCTGACAGCCACTTGGCAGGGTCCATTTGAGGCAAATGATCCCATGGAGTTGAGCGTCCTTCCTGCCTTGTGGGACAATCTAAAACATCTCTCCTTTACAGACTCAGTCATTGAGGCAGAAAAGGTCAAAGAGGCAATGCCAGTGGGCACAGAGCTGTACAGAACCTCAGGCAGGTGCTTCTATGGCTAAATGGCATTCTGAAGACACCTCGGAGGCAAAGCAATCCGTGGGGTGGAGAGCATCTGTCCTTCCTCCCGAGCCTGGCGTGAGGACGCCCCCCACCCACAGTCCTTGCAAGAGCAGAGGGCAGAGAAGCGAGGGGACCAGCCCAGCTCACATCTCCTCCCAGAGGGGTTCTCCGAGGAGCCCTTGAGTCGGAGCCCCGGGGAATCCGGGCTCCTCTGGGATTTTGTTCTGAATCTCTAAGTTGGAGCCTGGGTCTGACCGAGCTGTAAGGATGCCCTCAACCTCGACAGGGAGGAGAACCAGCACGGGCCCTTTAAGACGGCTGGGGTTGGTGGGGCGCCGGGAGAGCCCCGGCCTGAAACCGGAGCGCGGGTCGGCGCCTGCCCCGCCCCGGCGTTAAGTAGGCGGCGGGACGCCCGGGAGCCCCAGCCCGCGCCAGTTGTCTCAACTCGAAGACGCTGGCGTCCAAGCTCCAGGCTCCGGACTCCGCTCCTCGCAAGTTCCCGCTGCCCAGCCCGCCGCCGCGATGCGCTGGGGTCCCCGGCTCCCGCTTCCAGCCCTCGCCCTGGCCCTGGGTCTGACCTTCGCTGTGTTGGTGGGACCAGCATCCACAGGTGAGTGAGGGGCCGGAGACCGCGACCCAGACTGGCGGAGTGGTGGAGGGTTTCTTAGGCAGAGAAAAGGGACAGGAGGACCCAGGAGTGGCCCCCAGACGGGGAAACGAGGGGGCTGCGCTTCTGCCATCCCCGGCTGGGGTCTCTGGCAGCACCACCGCCCACCCAGGGGAGGCAGGATCCCCAGCGACGCCTCTCCATCTGGGGGTCAAGTGGACTCTGGTTATCTGAGGTTGGCCCCTGGGTCGCTTGCCTAGGGCGTGGCTCTGTGCAGGATTGTCCTCTAGACCCAGAGGGGATGCCCCGGTGCCGCCTGGGCTCCTTGTGTCCAGCAGGCTCTCCGTGACCGAGTCAGGGCCCAAAAAGGACACCTGGTGACAGGGTGCCCCCACCTCCAACACTCAGGCCAGGAACGGGGAGTGCTGCAAGATAGGCGGTGGGGAGGAAGCCACTCTCCCCACCCCGCGTGGGGCCCCGAATGCACCCCAGCCGCCACCTCCTCCCGCATCCTTGGGTCTCCTCCAGCTGTGCCCCACTCTGCTCCTGCTCCCCTTTGCTGGGTGCATTCTCTGTCTTCATCACCACCCCCTCCTCCCCTTCCTGTCTTCTCTCTCCTCACTGAGAGAGCCTAGCTGGTGACAGACAGGACCACCCACTCTTCAGCCTCCCAGAGGCAGGGCTGGCACCCCTGAGACAGCCCTGGGCAACCCCCTGCACACCTCTCTGTCCCAGCCATTAGTGCTTGACTCCAGCAGAAATGGAATGCCGTCTGAGAGGTGCTAGGACATATCCAGTCTCTATTCCAATGCCAGAAATCCCACCATTATGGCATTCTTCCCTTAGTGAAGGCATGGTCTAGTTATGCCTTAAGAACTGCGGCCTCAGGGCCCATCAGTCATTAATACCCATGTATGTATGAATCAGTGCTTCAGCCTACATCTTTCGGGACCATTCCCAAGAACAACTTTGAACCCAAGAAGGGCCTGAGTCTCCCTTCCAAGGACCTAGGCCACACCCCTCTCCCCATCAGATGGGGAAGCCAGTTCGAATGGACAGTAATCACTTGGTACCCAAAAGGGAAATGAGTCAGGGGAGAGCCCCCACTGGAGTGAATCAGAGCTGGATCCCCAGGCTCCCTGTTCCCATCCCCAGGGACCCCATCCTTCAAGGTCTCAGGGGGTGGGTGATAGGTTGCGCCTCTAGAGAGATGGGAAGGGGGCATCTGAGCTGCTAGAGAGATGGGTACACACCCAGCCCCCAGCCTCTAGCCAAAGGAGCAACTCCAGGACCCACCTCCTTGGGCTTCAACTGAGAGCCGTTCCCAAATACCTTCCCAGCATCAACAATGTGCAGACATTGTGCTGGGCAGTCGGGAGTACACAGAAATACAGACTGGACTTGGACTCATTCAGAAGGCAGAAAAGCAAATTAAAACTCAAACAGCAACTCCTATCGTGTCTGCAAAGATTCAGACGAGGAGTGTGGTGAAAAGAAATTCAGAGGCAAACTAATGCAAGACAAAGGGTGATCCTTGAGCTAAGCCTTGGAAGATGGGAAGGGGGTCAGTGAGCACAGGCTCTGAGATGGGTATGAGTGGAGATAAGGAGGCCAGTAGCCTAGATGGAAGGCATGTATATTTTCAGCACAAGCCAATAAGAGCCATTGGGGTGGGGCCCGGAAACCTGAAATGGCAAAGTGCAGCTCACAGCCTAAGCCCTGCTGGCAGTAGGGAGCCAGTGCAGGTTTTAGAGAGGAGAGCAGCCAGTGGGGTTAAAAACTTCAAGCAACCCCTTCCCTTAGGAGGGATTTGGAAGTGGTGAGGGGGTGGGTGAGCTAGTACCCTGTCCTCCTCCCGGTCTGAGCTCCCCTCCGGCAGCCCACCTCTGTGCCCAGGCCTGGCTTAGCTCCCCGTCCTGGTCTCTGCAATAGGGGCAGCCCCTACCCGTGGAGTATATCACTCCCACCCCTCTTGAACACCAAAAGCCTACCCCAAAAGCCTCCGAGTCTCGGGTACCAGAATGAGGCACACTGGGATGCTTTCCCCACACTCATCAACATTCCAGAGCATCCAGGTCATGGGGCCTGAGAGTCGAGCACCTTTGGAGACCACTTGGGCCAACCTTCCAGCTGTACACACAGGGAAACTGAGGGCGCAGGGAGGAAGCAAAGTGGTCTAACCCGCAGAGAAGCCCAGCTGCCCAGGAGGAACCCCCCAGTCACACTTTGTGGGAGCGCCCCACCTGCACAGTCAGCTAGGCTTGGGCCCCTATGCCAATGTGCATGATAAGTGTGGTGTCCATTCCCTTCTAAGCCCTGTGGGAGTCCCAGCAGAGCCACAAGCATTGGGGAGATTGAGTTGGAGCTGATGTGGTTCCAGTAGGGGGGTGTAGCACAAGCAAAACTGGGAGGTCCGAGCGGGCACAGAGCATACGGGCTGGCGGTGTCTGCACCTCTTGCCTGCCTCGCATAGCTGACCCTGAAAGCAGAAGGTGAGGGGCACAAGTGGGACTCGGGAGGGAGTGCCAGCTGGAGAGGGTTCTCGTGTCATCTGGGTGGGGACCCTGAACTGATGGGGGTGTCTTAGAGAGCAGGGCTAGGGTGGGGGCAAGGGAGCATCAGAAGCAAAGAACTGAGCCAGGGTAGACTCTGTTGCCTCTAAGGATGCTCTGGGGGACCATCTCTGACTGGAGACAGAGACAGCCTCTGGGGGGGCGGTGTGTGTATGTGTATGTCTGTGTGTCTGTGTGTGTCTCTGTGTGTCTGTGTGTGTGTGTATCTGTGTCTGTCTGTGTCTGTCTGTGTCTGTCTGTGTGTGTGTCTTTGTCTGTGTATGTGTCTGTGTCTGTGTGTGTGTACACTGGGGCTCCAGCGCTCTAGAGCAGGGCAGGGGCCAGTGCCCTCGGCCCAGCCCACCCGGACTCTGAAAGTGCTGTTCCAAAACCAAGTATAACTGAGCCCCCCTTCCCAACATTCGCCCTCCTGCCTGCCCAGCCAAGACAAGAAGAGCCTTTCAGTGCTGCCTGCCTGGGGGGCCCAAGGAGGGGGCTGCGCCAGGTGGGCCAGGCGGCCAACGAAGGGCGGGAGGGGAGTAGGGTTTGCAGAGCGCTCAGAGGAAGTGTATAGGGAACTGGGCGTGCTGCCCAGGAGGGGAGGTGGGGGCGGGGGAGCTGGAAACAGCCCACACACACACACACACTGACACACACACTGACACACACACTGGCACACGCGCGTGCGCACACACACACACACACTGGCGCACACAGCTGTGGGCCCGCGCAACCGGGTACAAAACCAGCTCCCAAACCTGGGTTGGGTGGAGCCTTCAGGGAAAGAGGAGAGGACAAGATGGGGGCAGGGGGTGCTGAGCTGCACTGGGGCTCCCACTCAGTGCCAGGAGCAAGTAAACAAGGGGGCCTTTGGGTCTGGGGCTGGAGTCTCCTCCTTCCAGGTCCCTCAGCTCTTTCACTACCGCTCCCCAACTCCTGCCCCATCCAGCTGCCCCTTTGCTTCTAGCATGCCCTGACCCAGCGTGTGCCCCATACTATAGAGCCTTTAAGAGTTAAGACTCCTCCTCCAGGGACTTCCCTGGTGGTCCAGTGGTTAAGACTCTGCACTTGCAATGAAAAAGGCACAGGTTTGACCCCTGGTTGGGGAACTAAGATCCCACATACTCTGAGATGAGACCAAGAAAATATAGTAATAAAAGACTCCTTTTCCAGGTGCAGGCTTAGGGTGTGTTTCAAAAGAACTGTGGTACCATTATTACTGAATATATGTGAGTAATTTTTTTTTTATAATTTTATTTATTTGGCTGTGCCAGGCCTTTGTTATAGCATGTGGGATCTAGTCCCCTGTCCAGGGATCAAACTCAGGCTCCCTGCATTGGGAGCTCGGTTTTCTACCCACTGGACCACCAGGGAACTCCAGTGAGTAATTTTTGAATGAATTGAATTCATATGAACAATTCTGAACTTGTATTCTCCCTGGGGTAGGGCCTCGTGGCTCTTTCTGCTTCTCAGAAGGGTCCATAACTCCAAACAGGGTCCGTAACTGTGGAGAAAGCCCCTGAGTGGGCACTGACCATGTTGTCCTGCAGCCTTATGGCAGCTCTGCAAGTCACAAAACAGTCCCATTTTACAGATATGGAAACAGAGACTCTGAGAACATCAGGAACTAGCCTCCGGCCACTCTTTGAGCACACGGTCTATGGTGTTCTCACTCACCCCAACAACAGCTCAGGCCAGGTGGGCAGCCCCCCACCAGGGGAGAGAGACAGGTCTTCAGGAGAAAGACAGTCCCTTAAGGACCCCAGATCTCTGTGTCCATCTCCACAGACCCCTCCAACAACTGCCCCTCACCTTTCTAAACCCTCCCCACTTCCTCACGGCACAAGCAGATCCTCTTCAAGAATGCCTACCACCCCACCGCTACCAGCTGGGATGGCAAATGAAGCCACATTTGCCTCAGATGCAGGGGAGTGCCCTGGGGCTGCCGTCACGGTGGCTTGGTGGCATGGCTCACCCATGCTCTGGACACCGTTTCTCCTGTTGACCAGTTCTTCTTCCCACTCAGCTCCTGCCCACACCCCTGCCGCTCCCAGCCAGCCAAAGAGCCAGCTCTGCCAGTGCTGATGGGTATCAGCCAGGCGTCCCCCCACTGCTCGGGCTAAACTGGTTCAGTGTGTGTCTCTCGTGGTTTAAGTGTCCTGGTGTCAGTGAGGTGGCTTCCCTTCCCAGACCTCACTGCAGAGACTCCCCAGCCCAGGCCAGCTCCCCCAGGATGTTCGTAGGGAGATCAGGACCCAGAGGGGGCTGCTATTTTCTCAGAGTCAGACAGCAGGTCCTTAGCAGGATGGATGGTAGGCCTCTCGGCTCCTTGTCCTTGTATCCTGGTTTGGGTGTGGCCTCCCCCATATGGCCAGCAGCTCCCAGAGTGCAGACCTCCCCTCTGCTTTTCTCTGAGGTCTCCCTGATCTTGCGGAGCCAGGACGGGGCCCACAAGGGGCATAGAGATCGCTAAGCCAACCAGGGATTTTCAGACTGTGTCCGAGGTGCTCCAGGACTTTACATTCCCATATCTGGGAACACAGGATGCTTGTGCCACCCTGATTCATGCATAGCAGTCCCATGAACATGTGTTTATAGATGGAGGTTTTGTGTAAGATACAGTTTTGATAAAGCGTTCTGTGGTTTTGTAAAAAAGGCTTGCTGCTGCTGCTAAGTCACATCAGTCATGTCTAATTCTGTGTGACCTCCTAGACGGCAGCCCACCAAGCTCCCCCATCCCTGGGATTCTCCAGGCAAGAACACTGGAGTGGGTTACCATTTCCTTCTCCAGTGCATGAAAGTGAAAAGTGAAAGCGAAGTCTTAGTCATGTCCGACTCTTAGCGACCCCATGGACTGCAGCCCACCAGGTTCCTCCATCCGTGGGATTTTCCAGNTTCTCCAGGCAAGAACACTGGAGTGGGTTACCATTTCCTTCTCCAGTGCATGAAAGTGAAAAGTGAAAGCGAAGTCTTAGTCATGTCCGACTCTTAGCGACCCCATGGACTGCAGCCCACCAGGTTCCTCCATCCGTGGGATTTTCCAGGGAAGAGTACTGGAGTGGGGTGCCATTTGCCTTCTCCATAAAAACTAATTAATTGCTTTGAGTTAAAACATTCCGAGAGCAGGGGAGAGCCAGGTCAGATACGAGAGAGGACTTCCTGTTTTACAAAGAATCCAAATCAAGATTACAGCACCTGCCGTGGTGCCACCTGCCTGCAGAACCCAGGGCTGTGGCTGGGCCCTCTCTCTCCCCAGTAGATCAGCTGGGATCCACGTTCAAGGATTACGCTGTGTCCCATCGTCTGGCTGGTGCACTAGACCATCAGATAACAATCCGTAATCCCTGGGACCCTTCCACCGCTACCCACGCTGTTGCCTACAGCTGGTCTCTCTTTTTCTCTCCATCCTTCAAGGTTCAGCTCCAGCACCACCCCCTGCTTGGACTGCATTTTTTAGCCACTGATTATTGAGGGCTGCAGCCTGGTCTGCCACCCTTCTGGGGCCCTACCCTCCATCTCTGTGGGGTTACAGCCCTTTCTCCCCCTACTCTTACCTGGCCCCTGCCCTTGTTCTGTGACCTCCATCAATGTGACACCTAGTAGGTATGTGTGAATGTGTATATGTGCATGCTTGCACACACGTGCACACATACACACAGAGTGCTTTCAACAGCCTGGCTAAGGAGCTTGTTAGGACACTCTTCTAACATGGAGAGTGTCCAGCCCCCAAGCAAGCAGCTTGGGAGAAGCCCCCAGCTCAGGATACAGCCCCCAGGTCCACCACCCAGCCAGGGTCCCTAGCCTGGGCCATCCTGCTCTCTAGGAAGATCGAGGAGGCGGAGAGAAGGAGACCAACTTCCGTTCCCACCTAAGAGCAGCCCCTCCTCCCCATATTTTAAGAGGGGGTAGCTATAAATATCAGTGGGCCCAGGATGTTGATTCCCACGACACCAGCCCCTCCCTGCCCCTTCCCTGTGTACAGCGACTGGGGCAGGCACAGCTCTCCTACAGCTGGAGGTCAGCCAGGCCAGCCTCAGGCCCAGACACACTCACACACACACACACTTCTCACCGTCGTGAGGGAAGGAACGAATCACCCTTTTTGGGCGTCTTGGAGCAGCTCAGAGTAAGCTTCCCTCCACCCGCCCCGCATCCTGACTCGGGCCCCACCTCTCCCTCCTGAGTCCTCAGCTCTGCAGGGCTGGGAGAGGCAGGAGGCCAGACTCACCTGGTCAAGAACACAGAATTCAGCTCCCACCCAGCTACTCGATGCAAGTGACCAGGNCATCCTGACTCGGGCCCCACCTCTCCCTCCTGAGTCCTCAGCTCTGCAGGGCTGGGAGAGGCAGGAGGCCAGACTCACCTGGTCAAGAACACAGAATTCAGCTCCCACCCAGCTACTCGATGCAAGTGACCAGGCCTTTCTGAGCCTCAGTGTTCTCCTCTCTAAAATGGGATAAATAATTCCTGCCTCCTGTGTGTTGAGGATTTGTCTGGAGTAAATGCTCAGTAGGTGCCTGCTCCTGAGGTTGCTAATATTCCGTTATTACCATCTTCTTCTGGAGAGGGGCAGGCCCATCATTGGAGCAGGGTGGGAGTGCCAGGTTCCTGCTTAGGAATCTTTGAGAAAGTTTCCAAAACAGGGGACTGGATGAGGTGGCCCTAAAAGACGGTCTGTCTGGGGCAAAGTGATGTGGAAAATGGAGCTGTCAAGCCAGGTTCTGCCTGCCAGCCAACCCAGGACCCTTCAAAAGGAGCAGGGGGTTGGGGTTGGGGGGGAGGCTACATCTGATTGACTCACTGGGCTGAGGTGCACACACCTGTCCTGTGTGAGGAGAAGCAGAATAGCCCCTCCGAGCCCCACTCCAAAGCCTAATGGCCCCTTGGATAGAGACAGTTGAGCCAAGATGCAGCACAACCAATCTGCTGAATGAGTGACCAAATGACTCCTGTCCCAGGAGTAGATGGATAGGGGTGGAGAGAAGGAGCAGGCAGCAAGACCTTTATAGGGTGGGGAGCCTGGAAGCCTGTCTTCTCCCTGTTCTCTGCCCACCCTTCTTGGGCTCCTGTGACTGTAGGGGCTGGAGGCCAGGGCCCCATGATGTGAGGTGGTTCCCCTGGAGCTCCTGTGGGGTTATTACTGCCACTCAGCAAGCAGCAGTGGCTGCATCTGTATCAAGAGGATCTAGAATGGAGAACTGAGGATTCTCTCTGCCCTGCCTGGGCTGCTTGGACCCACCAGAGGTATAGGTGATGCCTGAGTCTGTGGATGTGTGAGATCAGAGTTGGTAGAGATGAGGGAGGGTCTCAGGAAATGGCTGCAGACTGGGGTGAGCAGCCTAGGGGAGTGCTAACTAGACAGACTCTCTGGGTAAAGAGCCTTGGCCCCTGCAAGCCATGATCCCAGTGTGGGGGCATCCTCTGCCTTCATCCCCTGAACAGACTGTTGGGCAAAGACTGGCCAGCTCCCTGGTAGTGCATTAATAGAGTCCAGGCTCCTGTCCCCAGCGCAGGCTCCACCTCTGAGCATCTGGCCCTTATGCTTCCAGACACTCATCTGGAGCCCAGCTGAGCCCTTCCAGGGAGAAGGTACTCAAACGGGGGCCTGCCCCTCCAACTGTTGACAGCCCTGGGATAGGAGAGATGTTGCAGGGACTTGAGCCAAATGTGTAATGTCAGCCCTTGGGATACCTGGTCCTGCTGTGTGGCCTTGAGCAGACCTCTGTCCATCTGGGTCTCTGGGTCAGATGTCCATTCTCCAAGCTCAGCTCTAAAATTCTGAGCTCAAGCCTCTTCGGAGCAGGAAAAAGATCTCTGCTTCTATCCAGAGAGAGCCGGCTGCTTGTCTGGGTCCACACAGCAAGGCAGGCTGGGCTTAGAACAGGACTGAGAGGCGGCCCGCACTGCCAGAGCTCCCTGGCATGGAGAAACCGTTTTTCTAAGTTGGCACAGAGCCCTGGGGTTCTCCTGGGATGAGAGCAACGGCTCCTCTCCACCCCCGGTTCCCATCTTCCAGCCCCCTGGCCCCAGCCCCACCCCACCGAAAATAAACCCAGACCACCCCATCCTGTACCAGCTAGACCC
>SJYV01030848.1:1110862-1155263 GCA_006410875.1 Neotragus pygmaeus
CATCTCACCCCACCGAAAATAAACCCAGACCACCCCATCCTGTACCAGCTAGACCCACCCAGCCCCTCCAGAGCCAGTTGACTCATTGCTCAGAGCTGCTCCTTTTTTAACTGTCTGAGTCACCGGTTGTGGCTATAACTCCATGACACATGACTGGGACTGTAGACACCCCCTACCCCCCAACGGCCCAACCAAGGGAGGGGCCTGAATAGAAGCTGGCGGCAGGTGTGAGCCCAGGCCACCGCCTCAGCTTGGAACACCTCCAGGCCCAGGGAACTCCCCACCCAGCACATCAGAACCCAGACCTGTCCCCAGCAGTCCTGGAACAACCCCATCCCCTGTTCAGGACCGCCCTTCAGCATCAGCTCTGCCCCCACAGCTTTGCTTTGCCTGCAAGGAGACCCCGGGGCCTCTCAGCCGTGCACTGCCAGGCACACTCCAGCCCTGGAGGTGGTGGGAGCAGGCAGAGGCCTGGCCTTCTGGGGTACGGGCCACAGACATGTCTGATTCCTGCCCTTCCTCACCTGGATCCGACGCACACTGACCAGTCTGCCCAGAGCACCGTGAAGACTTTCTGTGGAAGAGAACCCCCACTTCAGCTCTTCCCCTGCTCCCCGTCTCTCCCCTCTGTTCACTATGTCAGCTGGGCTGCAGCTCGGCCCCACACCCCCACCTCTCCCCGTCTCTCCCCAAGGCTATCTCTCCATCTCTCTCCCCACTGCTCCTGGCCCTCTCTGGCTGCCCCATCTCTCTGGCCCCGGCCTGTTCTCCTTCCATCACCCAGTTGCAAGGGAAGACGGCACCCCCACTCTACGCAGGCCCTTCTCCGCCTCCTAGACTCCTAGACATCACACACCCTCACCTCCAGCCATTCCCACCATAGACTCTGGGCCCCAGGGACCCATGCTGCAAGAAAATTTCCATCCTCATCACTCAAGCCCCCTCCTTCCCGCCCCAGAGCGCAGGCTGCATCCTGTCCCAGGGAACATTAGGATCCCTCAGACAGTTTGCTTGAAGGCTGAGAAAGGGGGGCAGGGGGCCTGGGAATGGCTCCACCCCCGGCCCCTGCCTGCGCACGGGCCTGCACAGCCTCAAACGCCATCCATCTCCTGTCTGTGGCTGTGGCCTCCAGCTATAAATAGGGGCTCAGAGTCTATTTTCTTTCAAAACAAGCACCAGACTGTCACCACAGGCCCAGAAAAGCACTCCCCGGCTGGGGCAGTGCCCCGCTGCGCCAGCCATTGGGTCCCACCCTGCCCCAACCTGCAGGCACTGGGGCCCTGGAGGGCAGAGAGGGACTGCCCTCTTGCTTCCCTCCGGAAGCAAGCCCGGAGGTAAGACAAGTTGGAGGGGCAGGGCTGGGGCAAGCCTCTCAGGTGCAGCCCCTGCTGGCGGGGTCAGCCAGGGCGCACGGCCCCCTCCTGCCCTGCCAGGCCTTCTCCTCCCTTTCTCGCCGCCTCCATCGCCAGTCTTGTCCCTGAGACTCATGGTGCTAACAGAGGGAGGTGGCAGTCGCACAGCCCCTCACGCTGCGGTAGAGTCCCTTTGCACCCCAAATGCGGGAGAAGGAGCCGAGGGCTGGGGAAGGCTGGGGAGCCTGTCTTTCCTGGAGGCGTGTGAGGGCATTTCACAGCCAAAAGGGAAAGGAGAGCTTGCTGGGCAGAAGGCCCAGCCTGAGCATAGGCCGGAGTGCAGACCTGTCAGGTGTGGAGGGAAAACAGCCGAGGTCTGGTGAGGCTGGCACCTTTGGGTGTTTGGAGGAGTGAACAGGAGAGCCTGGCAGGGTGGGAACAGGGTCACCCAGCATCTTCAGTGCCACGCCAGAGGACTGGGGGCTTGGTGGGAGGCACTGGGGAGCCATAGAAGGCATCCAGGCAAGCGAGCATGATGGAGCGACTCAGTTTAGGCTAACTGTGGCTGCGATTAAGAAAGGGAGGCAGGAAGTTCATTAAGCCGGGTGAAGGATGGTGACCATCTGTCTTGCGGAATGGCACAGGGAAGCAGGATGGGAGACACATTTGAAGGACGATGAAGGGGCTGAATGGATGGGAAGTTCATTCAAGGTCGGGAGGAGAGAGAGGGTCAGAGCGACTTTCGGATTTCTGCCCAGCAGTGGGTGCCTGTGGGCCCTTCACTGGGTGGTGAGCAGGTTGGAGGATAGATGATGCTGAGTCTGGCTTGAACAAGTGGGCTTCGATTTGGGGGACTCCCCATGGGTGTTCCTGGTGTAAATGTCCAGAGGGCAATGGCAGGCAGGCCCAGAGCCCTGGAGACTTGGTGCTGGAGACAGAGATAGGCATACCAGAGCAAAGAGGCAGTGCCCGAACCCCGGGGAGAAGTAGGGGGCTGGAGAGAGGGGGCCAGGGATGGGGCACAGCTCAGTGGGTGCTGACAGGCTGGAGGGGTCTACAGAGCTGGCAGGTGAGAGTGCTAGGCTAGGATCTATTCCTAGAGGAGGCAGGCCTGCCCAGCAGTGGGGCAGGGGGTGTCAGTCTGGGGATCTTGGTGGATCCTGGTTAGCACAGAGGCCCCCAGCCAGGGCACTGAGGTTTCCTGGTCCACCCTCTGAGGCCACACACTCCTGCGGGCACAGCACCAGCGCCAGGGACTTGCCTCTCGGCCTGTCTGCTACCAGGCAGTGCTGTCAGCAGTCCTGATAGGGAAGCCGTCCTACGGGCACGTCACCAGCATTGTCCCCCCATCCCCTTGGGTGCCAATGTTTCCTCTGCTGGTGCGTGTGCGTGGGCCTCCAGGATGGCAGATGAGCTGACCTGCAGATATAGGCGCTGGGTCCTGCCCTCCAGAGCTTCCAGTCTAGCCAGGCCTGTGGCCACCCAGGCCGGAGGCCGCCGCGCTCTGCCTGCTGTAGTGATCACACCTCTCCACCAGCCACTTTCTGTTGGCCTGGGCTGGCCAGAGGCCAAGGGTGTGTGTATAGGTTGGTAGGTGATCCCTGATCCAAGCCCCTGCTTCCCCCAGTCTCCTGGATGTGGGACTTCTGTCTGTGGGGTCACCCCAACCCTCTATCATATATTTCAGGTGGGGGAACTGAGGCACAGATGGTAGTGGGTTCTCTGAGGCACTCAGCCTGTTGATCACAATCTGAGCCAAATGGGGCCAGGCCTCTGTCCAAACCCACAGTCACTGCTTCCAGTATCCCTATCCCAGCTTGCACATTCACTGTCTCCAAGATCTGCCTGCCAGGCTGGGGGAAGCCCTGAGACATCTCTCCAGCAGCCCTGCCCTCAGTGGTTTCTCAGCCCAGAACGATGGGGAGACTCGGAGATGAGCAACAGGCGTCTGGGCTCTGGCTTCTGGCCACGACAGGGGCTGGCCCACCAGAGAGCCCCATCTCACCCTGGGCCTGCCCACACCCCTGCCTCTCCACCCTCTTCTCTGACCTCCAAGACCCCAGTGGGCATGAGTAGCACTTATCACTGGTTTCTGGAACGTGCGCCTTCAGCCAGCCTTGAAGAAGGTCCTTCCTTGGTCTGGCCGGCCCCAAGCCAGCCACACTGGGAAAGGCCGGCTGCCAAACCACCCATGGCAAGCAGATGCTCCCCCACCCCGCTCACTCCCTCCCACCTCCACCNGACTTTTGGCCTCTGAGGGAGAGGGAGAGGGTGGGATGATTTGGGAGAATGGCATTGAAGCATGTATACTATCATGTAAGAAATGAGGCGCCGGTCTATGTTCGATGCAGGATGCAGGATACTTGGGGCTGGTGCACAGAGATGATCCAGAGAGACGTTGTGGGGTGAAAGGTAGGAGGGGGATTCAGGATTGGGAGCTCATGTACACCTGTGGTGGATTCATGTCGATGTATAGCAAAGCCAATAGAGTATTGTAAAGTAAAATAAAGTAAAAAAAAAAATTAAAAAATTAAATTAAATTAAATACAGTTTAAAAAAAAAAGAAACAGTTTAAAGAAACTATCATAACTTTGAAGCTGGAAAAATCTTGAAAATAACCTCACAACTTTACCATGGAGAAACTAAGGAATGTGGGTAGAAAACCAGCATTTGTTAAACACCAACAATGTGCTAAGCGCTATGCCTAGCACTTAAAAAGTGTGATCTTATTTAGTCCAACCTAAAACATAGGTATAATTATCCTTGGTTTATAGATGAAAACACTGAGGCTCAGTGAGTTTCAGTGACAGCTGAGATTTGAACCTCTGCTTGTGAATTCTAAAGTCTCCACGCATAAAATTAGTAGCACAGGCAGAGTACCTAGGACTATTCCAATTTTTAGGCCAGTGCTACTTTTACTACACAATAGGGTAAGTTTTTTCTGGGTTGAATGGTGTTCCTCCAAAATTTACATCTCTCTGGAACCTCAGAATGTGCCTTTTATTTGGTAATATGGTCTTTACAAAAGTAAGCAAGTTAAGATGAGGTCATACTGGATTAGGGTGGGCCCTAAACCAATAACTGGTATCTGGAAAAGAAGCAGATTTTGAGCATTCACAAAGGGGAGATTGCCAAATGAAACTACAGAGCAAAACATATACACATGGAGGCAAAGACTGGAGTGATATTTCTGCAAGCCAAGAAATGCCAAGGATTGCTGGCAACCACAAGAAGCTAGAATGAGACAAGGAAGGATTCTTCCCTAGAGCCTTCTGAAGAAGTATGGCCCTACCAACACCTTGATTTCAGACTTCTGGCTTCCAAACCAGTGAGACAATAAATTTGTTTTTAAGTCACCAAGTTTATGGTACTTTGTAACAGTAGATTTAGTAAACTAATACAGAGTTAGAGAAAGGAACAGGAGGAGACAGCAGGAAGGATAGAATTGGAAGTACGGTTATGGGAAGATTAGTGGCAAAGAATCAGAGGCTGAAAAATTCTAAAGGAAACATAACTGAGCACATGAAAAGGTGATGTCATTAAAACCCAAAAATCAAAAATAGTTTCTTTGGTTCCATGATGATACCTCCCCTGATCTCTAACCTCATCATCCTCACCATTACTCCCTCCTGCTTTTAGGCTCTCTGTAAGATTATTGGTCAGCTCTACCCAAGTAAAAAGAAAAGAGTAATGAAAGCTAGGAAAGAATTGACATAAGCTCCTGATGGCAATAAAACCACACAACTGTGAATGTCAGCTATGAACAATGAGTCACGGCTTCAACTGGCAAAGTTGATATTCATAAGTTGAGGAAAGATATGGTGATTTCTAATCAATAGCAGTAAAGTGAAAGTGAAAGTCACGTCCGACTCTTTGGAACCCCATGGACTATATAGGCCATGGAATTCTCCAGACCAGAATACCGGAGAGGGTAACCTTTCCCTTCTCCAGAGGATCTTCCCAACCCAGAGACTGAACCCAGGTCTCCCACACTCCAGGCAGATTCTTTGCCAGCTGAGCCACAAGGGAAGCCCAAGAATACTAGAGTGGGTAGCCTATCCCTTCTCCAGNCCGCTCACTCCCTCCCACCTCCACCCCCAACCCTGAGAGAGGGAGCCCCCAAGGACATGAAGGGAAAGGAAAAAGTATGTCTTGCCCAGGCAGGGGGCCAGCTCTCACACCCTCCTCCCAGAAGCAGATGCTCCACTTCCGATTCACACAGTAACTAACCCCACTCCCCTCTGTGCTTCCGTGTGCGCACACCCCTCCCTGATTCCATAGCACCCAGCTCTGGAGCCACATGCACGGGGGCTTGAATCCCAGCCTGGCCGCAGCCCATCTTGACACCCTAACAGAGATGACTGCCGTCTTCGAGCCTCAGTTTCCTCACCTGTGAAATGGGAGCAACCTCACAAGGACCCTGAAGGGGGGCTAGGGGCTGCAGGCCCAACACCAGGCAAGGGTCCTTCCCTCTCTTTCTTCTCAGCCTGGGCCCACTGAGATGAGCATCCCACCTTGCTTCTGCAGCCAAGAAAGCCGGAGGGAAGGGGATATGGAAAAGGGCATGGAAATCCACCCAGCCACCCTAGAAGGAGGCAAATTACAAGGCAAGGAAAAGCCGCTGGGAATTGCTCCACACAGTGGCCGCCCCACCCCGGGGAGCAGCAGAGTCTCCACAAAGACTTCATTGAGGACCGTGCTTCCTCCCCACCCCAGCCCTCCAGCCTGGGTGGATGCTGGGCTGCTGCTTCCAGCAAAACCTCTCATTTTCCCTCCCACTTCCTCTGTGCCCCACGTGGCCCCAGGGTTGGAACATGTGACTGGGCGCCCAGGGCGCCAGCCCTGCCCCTATTGGTGCCTGTNCCAGCCCTCCAGCCTGGGTGGATGCTGGGCTGCTGCTTCCAGCAAAACCTCTCATTTTCCCTCCCACTTCCTCTGTGCCCCACGTGGCCCCAGGGTTGGAACATGTGACTGGGCGCCCAGGGCGCCAGCCCTGCCCCTATTGGTGCCTGTGGACCCAGCTCGGCATCTCCCACCCCCACCCATCCCCTGCTTCCTCTCCAGGGAGCTCACCTTCCACAGGGGGTCTGTGAGTTGGAAATCCTCCCCAGCGTATGCCGCTCAGCACGAGTGGCCTCCGGATGCTTGATTAGATGATAGCCAAGGCCAGTGACCAGGGTCAGGGATCAGCCAATAGCTAAGGAAACTGCTGTCCTGCTTTGGCCTTCTGGGCCTTGCAAGGAGCCAGAAAGGCAACTGAAGAGATTAAGTACCCCGAGAAGGAGTCTCAGAGCTCAAGAGTTCCTGGAGTGAGGAAGAGCGGGGTCGTCTTGACCCCAGTGAGGTCTCTCTAGTGCTGAGATGGGGAGGTGGGCGGGAGGACCCAGCATTCCTGCACTCTATGGAGACAGCTACTGTCTCCCAAGAAGAAGGCTGCTTTTTTAGCTCCCGTGAAAGTGAAAGTGAAAGTTGCTCCGTTGTGCCGGACTCTTTGCAACCCCATGGACTGTAGCCCACCAGGCTCCTCTGTCCGTGGGATTCTCGAGGCAAGATTACTGGGAGCAGATAGCCGTTCCCTTCGCCAGCGGATCTTCCCAACCCAGGAACTGCACCCAGGTCTCCCGCATTCCAGGTGGATTCTTTACCATGAGCCACCGGGGAAGCCACCGCGGAAGCTGACTCCCATAAGCCCTTGTTCCTACAGCCGTGGCCCGCGGGGCAGGAGAGGTGTGGGTGGTTGGCAGGCCACTGGGGTGGCTCTGGCTCCCTCTCTGGTCTGGAATCGGGGCAGCAGAGCCAGTGCCGTGAGCGCAGGGGGCCCGCAGGTGTGTGAGCATCTCCTAGGCGCCAGCCCAGCAGGTGCTAAGCCACCTAGCCTTGGCTTTATGACCCCAATGTCATCACCATGGGCAGGTTACGTTGTCCTTTTGGTCTGACCTGAAGTCATCCCTCTAACTTTCCCCCTTGTTATCTTCAGTGGAAGCAGCCTGGGTGGAAGGTCATAGCTAGGTTTGGGAGGGCTGAGGCTTGGGGAGCTGTGGGGTGTGATGAGGGAAAGTCGGGCACCTGAGTAGAGGCGGTGGCGGCTTCTCCCTCCACCGGGGAGCCCTGGGAGCAGGTGTAGCCAGGGAGTTATGGTCCCGTATCCAGAGCCAGACCGGGCCCGCAGCACCGAATCCCACCTGCCCACACGCCTGCCTTCCACCCGCCGTGATGCGTGGTGCTGACCTGCACTCAGGCACGCTCATGCCCACATGCACCCCACTGAGGTCGTTTGGGGGTCTGCTGTGCTTTGTGGGGTCGAGATCTTATCCCCACACTTTCTCTTTCCCAGCTCTGAAATGGTAGCGGGCGGTGGCGGGAACATCAGCCTCGCCTGCAATCCTAGGGGCAGAAACTCTGGTTCTGAATCAGAGGGAACTTTCCACCCAACCCGGGCCTCCCCAGAGGTTCCCTGGCTTGGGAACAGTGCTGGTAAAGAGAAAATGAGCCCCTTGGAGGCGCGAGAGGAGGGGATGAGGCATGAGGTCCAGAGAGCCTGGGCGACGGGGCAGAGCACCCGGCCCATCCCTGCTCGCACACAGGGCCGCATTCAGCCCTCAGGTGGGCCACACACACACCCCAACGAGGGGAGACAGAGAGCCCTTCAGCCCTGCCTTGGCGCTCTCTGCAGCCCCTCAGATTCCCTCAGAAGAACTCTCCCAGCCTCACCGCTGCCTACCCAGGATCTGGTTAGAAATAGGATCTGTCATCCCTGGGGCCAAAACCCCGAGAGGCCCTGGAGGAGAAGCCCAGCTTCACCCCAGAGCGGGACCCCTGCTCCCCCAGCTGGCTGGGGGGTCTCCCTGCTCCTGTCCCACATCCTGCCTGCTCTCTCTCGGTTTTTCTTCCTCCATCTCCTACCTCAGGCCTCCATCTGGATTCCTGAATTCAGTCTTTGCAGAGGAGAGGGGGTCTTTATTTTTCAAGCTCACTTTTTTTTTCTTTTTTTTTTTCAGGCTAGTAGTTACATTTTTTTTTTCCTCTAATTTTATTTTATTTTTTTTACTTTATAATACTGTGTTGGTTTTGCCATACATCAACATGAATCCGCCACGGGTGTACATAAGTTCCCACTCCTGAACCCCCCTCCCACCTCCCTCCCCATACCATTCCTCTGGGTTATCCCAGTGCACCAGCCCCAGGCATCCTGCATCCTGCATCAAACCTAGACTGGCGATTTGTTTCTTATGTGATATTATACATGTTTCAATGCCATTCTCCTAAATCATCCTGCCCTCTCCCTCTCCCACAGAGTCAAAAAGTCTGTTCTGTACATATGTCTCTTTTGCTGTCTCGCATACAGGGTTATCATTACCATCTTTCTAAATTCCATATATATGTGTTAGTATACTGTATTGGTGTTTTTCTTTCTGGTTAAGCTCACTTTTAATACCTTTCTCAGGCTTTCTGTGTCTCTTGACTTAGTTCCCCTTTTCCATTCCTATCGCTACATTATTATTTTGGTGAATGAATGATGAGTGAGTGAACGTATGGGTTCCCACTTTTCTCCCCGCCCACCTCTCAGCTCTGGCTCCATCTCAGTGCCACTAGCTGAACCTCCCCCACATCCACTGGTCCAGGTCCCCCACCGCCCGCCCTTGACTGCAGGGCCAGGCGTTCCCCACCGGCCATCCTGCCCAGCAGCTCTGGGCTCCCGAACTTTCTCCCTTATAAAGTCAGGCGGCAGCAGACACCCAGGAATGCTGCTGCTGCCTGTGACGCATGCCGGCTGCAGGGCTGCCTGGCTGCCCCCGGGCGACCAGGAATGAGATGGAAGCGGNTCCTCGGTATTCTGAGCACCCTGCCTGCTCGCCATTCTCTGCCGTCCCATGGCCTCTTGCTCTTGCGAGGCCTTTGCTCACTACTCTGCCTGATGCAAGCTTCATTCATTCCCTGCATGAAGTCTCAGCATGGGCACCCCTTCCTCACCTGGACGGATTCCCCTCTCCTGAGTCCCAGCACCCTTGTGCATTCCTCTGGCAAAGCCCTGACCACTCTCTATCCCCACTATGACAGTATCACCACTGTCTGTCGGTGATGGAACAACCAGGAATGCTACTGCATTGCTCAGACACTAAGTCAGGTCAAGCTTTTTTGTGAGCCCATGGATTGTAGCCTGCCAGGCTCCTCTGTCCATGGGGTTCTCCAGGCAAGAATACTGGAACAGGTAGCCATTTCCTTCTCCAGGGGATCTTCCTGACCCAGGGATTGAACCCGTGTCTCCTGCATTGGCAGGAGGATTCTTTACCACTGAGCCACCAGGGAAGCCCCACAGCTTAATTTTATTTCATTGTTCAAGTCACCACAAGTTTTATTTGCAAAGAGTCTTCTGGCTGTCTCTTGAGGCTTTCCCCTAACCATGAAGAGTTTGAAGACATGAGGTCTTAGTCCATCTTTGGGGGAGCCATCTGTTTCCACATTTCAGTGGGGAGAGGACTCTGGTCCCCTCTGTCCATGTGATGCTGCCATTGCTTCTCACTGCCACAAGGTGTCACTGTTGAACATGGCCTGGTACAATCTGGCCCTGATGTTCTTTCTTCCTGCCAGGTATATTGATGCCACACTCCTAGAAAGGTGCTCCATACACGGACTCCCAAGGCCACAAGTTCGTAGGGCTCTGCTCTTTCAGTTTCCACACTCTTCCACCACCCACTCTACCATCTGGTTTTGGGAGCCCCGCACCAGAGCCTGTCCTGTGTCAATGTCCTAGAGACAGAACCTTCTCTCCCCACGGACCACCCCTCTTGGACAGGTCAAAACACAGAGCATCTGGTTGGCTGCCCCATCCCTGAACAATGAGCCTAGCTGCCTCAGTGGCTCCCAGGTGTTTTGCTCTGCTTGGGGGACACAGCAAGGGGTTCTCAGGGGCCCATTATTCCAGGGGAGGAATCCTCTGTATTCCAAGGTGGTTTTTCTGGCACCTCTCACCTAAGGAAAGAGGGGAGACATACAAGAATTTAGGCTGAATCTCTAGGAAAGCATCGTGCCATGTGACAGGTCTGCGTGGGCAGGGACCACATCTGANAGGGGAGGAATCCTCTGTATTCCAAGGTGGTTTTTCTGGCACCTCTCACCTAAGGAAAGAGGGGAGACATACAAGAATTTAGGCTGAATCTCTAGGAAAGCATCGTGCCATGTGACAGGTCTGCGTGGGCAGGGACCACATCTGATTCACATCAGGGTCCCCTGAGCCCGTCCAGGCCTGGTTCAGAAATCACTCTGGGGAGGGTTTGGGGGATGAGTAAAGAGCTGGCAGGAAAGAGAGGGGAGTGGCATGAGAAGCGCTTGTCCTAGGCCCTCTGCTCGGGGGACCCCAAGTGTGGGGAGCCAGTTACGCTTTTACCGCAGAAGTGCTGGCTGCAATCTGCTTCCTTTCCCACCGTGTCTCCTCAGGTCCGACTTCTCCTGGGCCAGGAGGAGGTGAGGGTGCAGACCCCGGCAGAGACGCTGCTGAGCGACTCTGTCCCCCACATCGTGGAGCTGACCGTGTCAGACAGCTGGGCCTTGCTGTCAGTCGACGGGCTCCTGAATGCCTCAGCCCCAGTCCAGGGCGCTTCCCTGGAGGTCCCCTATGGGCTCTTCCTGGGGGGCACGGGGAGCCTTGACCTGCCCTACCTGACGAGGGCCAGCCGACCCCTGCGGGGTTGCCTCCACGCGGCCACCCTCAATGGCCGCAGCCTCCTTCGGCCGCTGACAGCGGATGTGCCTGAGGGCTGTGCCGAGGAGTTCTCTGCTGGTGACGATGTGGCCATGGGCTTCTCTGGACCCTACTCGCTGGCCGCCTTCCCTGCCTGGGGCACTCGGGACGAAGGCACCCTGGAGTTTACACTCACCACACGGAGCCAGAAGGCGCCCCTGGCCTTCCAGGCTGGGGGCCGGCAGGGGGACTTCATCTACGTGGACATATTTGAGGGCCACCTGCGGGCCGTGGTGGAGAAGGGCCAGGGCACCGTGCTGCTCCACAACAGCGTGCCTGTGGCCGACGGGCAGCCCCACGAGGTCAGCGTCCACGTGGATGCTCACCGGCTGGAAATCTCCGTGGACCAGTACCCCACACGGACTTCCAACCGTGGGGTCCTCAGCTACCTGGAGCCACGAGGCAACCTCCTCCTTGGGGGACTGGATGCTGAGGCCTCTCGCCACCTCCAGGAGCACCGCCTGGGCCTGGCTGTCAACGTCTCCCTCCTGGGCTGCATGGAGGATCTCAGTGTCAACAGTCAGAGGCAGGGGCTCCGGGAAGCCTTGCTGACCCGCAACATGGCAGCTGGCTGCAGGCTGGAGGAAGACGAGTACGAGGAGGACGTCTACGGCCCATACGAAGCTTTCTCCACCCTGGCGCCCGAGGTGTGGTCGGCCATGGACCTGCCTGAGCCCTGCGTGCCAGAACCGGGGCTGCCTCCGGTCTTCGCCAATTTCACCCAGCTGCTGACCGTCAGCCCGCTGGTGGTGGCTGAGGGCGGCACAGCCTGGCTGGAGTGGCGCCACGTGCAGCCCACACTGGACCTGAACGAGGCCGAGCTGCGCAAGTCCCAGGTACTGTTCAGCGTGAGCCGCGGGGCCCGCCACGGCAAACTGGAGCTGGACATTCCGGGCGCCCAGGCACGGAAGATGTTCACCCTTCTGGACGTGGTGAACCGCAAGGCCCGCTTCGTCCATGATGGCTCCGAGGACCCCTCCGACCAGCTGGTGCTTGAGGTGTCGGTGACAACTCGGGGGGCCGTGCCTTCCTGCCTTCGCAGGGGCCAAACGTACATCCTGCCCATTCAGGTGAACCCTGTCAATGACCCACCTCGCGTCATCTTCCCGCACGGCAGCCTCATGGTGATCCTGGAACACACTCAGAAGCCCCTGGGGCCAGAGGTCTTCCAGGCCTATGACCCAGACTCCGTCTGTGAGGGCCTCACCTTCCAGCTCCTCGGTGCCCCCGCCGGCCTACCCGTGGAGCGCCGAGACCAGCCCGGGGAGCCAGCAACTGAGTTTTCCTGCCGGGAGCTGGAGGCAGGCAGCCTAGTCTACGTCCATCGCGGCGGGCCCGCCCCAGACCTGACCCTCCGGGTCAGCGATGGGCTGCAAGCCAGCCCCCCAGTCATGCTGAAGGTGGTGGCTGTCAGGCCGGCCATTCAAGTCCTCCACAACACGGGGCTGCGCCTGGCCCAGGGCTCCGCTGCGCCTGTCTTGCCCGCCAACCTGTCGGTGGAGACCAATGCCGTGGGGCAGGATGTGAGCGTGCTGTTCCGAGTCACCGGGGCCCTGCGGTCGGGGGAGCTGCAGAAGCAGGGGGCAGGCGGGGCAGAGGGCACCGAGTGGCGATCTACACGGGCCTTCCACCAGCGGGACGTGGAGCAGGGCCGCATCAGGTACCTGAGCACCGACCCGCAGCACCACGCCGAGGACACAGTGGAGAGCGTGGCCCTGGAGGTGCAGGTGGGCCAGGAGGCCCTGAGCAATCTGACCTTCCCAGTGACGGTCCAGAGAGCCACAGTGCGGCTGCTGCGCCTGGAGCCGCTGCACACCCAGAACACCCAGCAGGAGGCCCTCACCACAGCCCACCTGGAGGCCACCCTGGAAGAGGCAGGCCCGAACCCCACCACTTTCCACTATGAGGTGGTTCAGGCCCCCAGGAAGGGCAATCTCCAGCTTCAGGGCACGCGGCTGTCAGACGGCCAGAGCTTCACCCAGGACGACCTGCGGGCTGGCCGGGTGACTTACGGGGCCACAGCTCGTGCCTCAGAGGCAGTCGAGGACGCCTTCCGTTTCCGCGTCACAGCCCCGCCACACTTCTCCCCGCTGTACACCTTCCCCATCCACATTGGCGGTGATCCGGATGCCCCCGTCCTCACCAATGTCCTCCTCTCGGTGCCCGAGGGCGGGGAGGGCGTCCTCTCTGCTGACCACCTCTTCGTCAAGAGTCTCAACAGTGCCAGCTACCTCTACGAGGTCATGGAGCGACCCCGCCATGGCAGGTTGGTATGGCGAGCCACAAAGGACGAGGCCACCATGGTGACATCCTTCACCAACGAGGACCTGCTACACAGCCGGCTAATCTACCAGCATGACAACTCCGAGACCACGGAAGATGACATCCCCTTTGTGGCTACCCGCCAGGGCGAGGGCAGCAGTGACGTGGCCTGGGAGGAGGTACGGGGTGTCTTCCGCGTGGCTATCCAGCCCGTGAACGATCACGCTCCTGTGCAGACCATCAGCCGCGTCTTCCACGTGGCTCGTGGCGGGCAGCGGCTGCTGACCACGGACGATGTGGCCTTCAGTGACGCCGACTCTGGCTTTGCAGATGCTCAGCTGGTGCTGACCCGCAAGGACCTCCTCTTCGGCAGTATCGTGGCTGTGGACGAGCCCTCTCGGCCCATATACCGCTTCACCCAGGAGGATCTCAGGAACCGGCGGGTCCTGTTTGTGCACTCGGGGGCCGACCGCGGCTGGATCCAGCTGCAGGTGTCCGACGGGCAGCACCAGGCCACCGCACTGCTCGAAGTGCAGGCCTCGGAGCCCTACCTCCGCGTGGCCAATGGCTCCGGCCTGGTGGTCCCTCAAGGAGGCCAGGGCACCATTGACACAGATGTGCTCCCCCTGGACACCAATCTAGATATCCGCAGTGGAGATGAGGTCCACTACCAGGTCACAGCCAGTCCACGCTGGGGGCAACTGCTCCGGGCCGGCCAACCAGTCACCAGCTTCACCCAGCAGGACCTGCTGGAGAGGGCCATTCTCTACAACCACAACGGCAGCCTCAGTCCCCGTGATACCCTGGCCTTTTCTGTGGAGGCAGGGCCTGTGCACACGGAAGCCACCCTGCAAGTGACCATTGCCGTCGAGGGGCCAGTGGCCCCCTTGCACCTGGTCCGGCACAAGAAGATCTATGTCTTCCAGGGAGAGGCAGCTGAGATCAGAAGGGACCTGCTGGAGGTAAAGGGCTGAGGGCCTGAGCAGGGGTCTGGGCTGGGTAAATGGGGCCCCTAACCCGAGAAATCATGCCAGGCATGCTTGCTTGGATGGTTTGGGATGTAACTGTGGTGGCTTCTGGGCCAGGCGTGTGGATGTGCCTTGGGTGTATACCTGTACATCTGTATGTTGTGTGCCTGAGGGTTTCTGGGCAGTGTTTTGTATCACGCTCCTGTGCAGACCATCAGCTGTGGCTCATGCTACCTGTGGGTTGCATATTCTTCCACATGTCACATGCACACGTGTACACGCTGTGGCCGACATGCAGATTCCTGGGCTCTACCCAGACCACAGACCCTGATTTGGAGCCTGAGAATGTGCACTCTAATAGGAGGAGGCTGTCTGAAGGGTTTTGACGGGTGTGGACTTTGAGGATTACAGGCCTTAGAGGCAGGTTTGGCTCCCCCGACACCCACCCCGCCAGCCAGTTCCTGCGTCCTCAGTTCTTTTCCTGGACCTCAGACCAGGCCTTGAGGGCTGCTGACCAGCCAGGAACCTCACTGAGCAACCACAGGCCATCGGTAGGTCCATTGCCTTGCTGTGTAATCTCACACCAGTCGCTTGCCCTCTCTGGGCTTATTCTCCTACTGAGAGTAAGCTTCCAGCTTCTGAGCCTTTTGTGGTTGTTGAGGCTGTTGAGACTTTGGAGCAGATAGTGACTAAACATGTCTGCTGGCTGGAAGTCTTTGCCCAGGAGAAGGCAGCTTTGAAGAGCTAGGCTTTGAAGAGTCTAGGGTTTAACAGCAGAGAGCAGGGGGGCAGTCTTCCAGGCAGAGGGACAGAATAAGACATGTGAGCTTGGGGTGGTGTGTAGCCTGTTGTGGCTGGGTCATCAGATGAGGGAGCACCTTCCCTCTGGGCCCTGGACTGGACTCCGGTCTGCAAGCTCCATAGAGCCCCGTAGTGCAGGAATCCAGGTCGCTCAGAAGAATGGGGCGCCCTCTGGTGGCAATAGCATGTCACGGGTAGTCAGTGTGTATGTCCGTGTGTGACATACGTGTGTCTGGGTGCACACATTGGCGTGTGGTGAGACTGTATATGTCACTGAACCTGAGGCCGTGTGGTTGTGTACCTCTCGGCGAGAGTGTGTGTGTGTCTCAGAGGCCCCGGTCACTGAACCTGAGGCCGTGTGGTTGTGTACATCTCGGCGAGAGTGTGTGTGTGTCTGAGGCCTCAACAGTCTCTCCCTGTGACCCCTCTGATAACCAGGCAGCCCAGGAGGCAGTGCCACCAGCGGACATTGTGTTCTCCGTGAAGACCCCGCCGAGCGCCGGCTACCTGGTGATGCTGTCCCCCGGCGCCAGCGCCCTGGCAGCTGAGCCGCCCAGCCTGGACCCCGTGCACCGCTTCTCCCAGGAGGCAGTGGATGCGGGCAGGGTCCTGTACCTGCACTCCCGCCCTGAGGTCTGGAGCGACACCTTCTCCCTGGATGTGTCCTCAGGCCTGGGTGCTCCACTCGAGGGCGTCCGCCTGGAGCTGGAGGTGCTGCCGTCAGCCATCCCCCTGGAGGCACAGAACTTCAGTGTCCCGGAGGGCGGGGCCCGCACCCTGGCCCCGCCCCTGCTCCGCATCGCTGGGCCCTACTTCCCCACGCTGCCAGCCCTCCACCTGCAGGTGCTGGAGCCGCCCCGGCATGGGACCCTGCAGAGAGAGGAGAGACCTCAAGATGGGAGCCTCAGTGCCTTCTCCTGGAGAGAGGTACGGTCAGGGAGGCCCAGGGTACAGCCCAGCTCTGGGGGCCAAGTCTGGGGGTGTGCAGGGAGAGGAGGCAGGAGCCCACGTTTACAGAGAGAAATGAGTGTCCCCATCTCCTTCATTCTTTCACTCTGGGAAAAATGATGGTCCCCTTCGCCGCCTGCAGAAACAGAGGCTCTGAAGGAGTCAGTCTCCCGTACCCAAAAGCAGGGCATGAAGGGTGCTGGGCCTGAGACCCACCAGGGGACTCAGGCCTGCTGGGGCCTGACCTCCGGCCCTGGGGCCTGCTCACAGGTGGAACAGCAGCTGATCCGCTACGTGCATGATGGGAGCGAGACCCTGGCAGACAGTTTTGTCCTAGTGGCCAACGCCTCAGAGATGGACCGCCAGAGCCACCCCGTGGTCCTCACCATCACCATCCTGCCTGTCAACGACCAGCCCCCCATCGTCACCACAAACACAGGCCTGCAGGTGAGAGCGTTCTAGGACCGCCTCCCACTGTCCCCGTCCCCACCAGAGAGGCCCAGCACCGAGCTCCCCTGCTGTGAGCCTCAGTTTCCTCCTCTGTAAAATGGGGATGCTGCCCCATGCCGCCCTAGGTTATTGGGAGGAGAGAAGAGCTACGGCACCGGAAATAGAACACAGGTGTGAGGCTTTGTAATTGGCCACTTACAAGCACAGCAGACAGCCTTGGGAATGGACATGCTTCCCATTGCTCCCTGGCTCACCCTCAGCAGGAAGCTTTTGCTCTGGCTCAGCACCAGGACTCCTGAAAGAAACTGTTTCAAACCCTTAGGGGTGGACTCCAACTGCTCCCACTTCCACCCTCAGCAAGTGCAGGCCACAGCTGGACCCCCAATCCCCCAACTCCTCCACTAGTGCAGGGGGTCCCCATCCAGCAGAGGTGAAGGCTGAGGCCCAGACAGGTGACAGAGCTTCTCCAGGGTCACAGTGGAAGTCACTGATGGAAAAGAAAGAGTGTGGCTTGACCAGGGCCACACAGCAGGATAGCAAACGGGCAGGGCGCTGAATGCTGACCTCTAGGGTACAGCCTCTGGGTCAGCAGCAGCTATGGAAGGTTTCAGAAGAGGGCCGCTGTGGGCTGTCTGTGGCATGAGAGTCTTTGGTGTCTAGGATGTGCCTGTGGGGAACAGCCCGGTGCTGGGAAGGCCTGCAGGGGGTAGGTTTCAGGCAGAGGGCTGCTGGGAGGCCACAGTCAGACGGCGCTGTGTGCCATTTCGCCACCAGGTGGTGCTGTCCACTGTGTTTGTACCAGGAGCCCTGTGCTAAGGCCAGGTCTATACATTATGGCCCTCCCTCCAGACCTCTGGCTGAGGTCAGCCTTGGGCTGGGAGAGGGAATCCCAGAGTGCTTGGTTTTCTAGGAACCCCCTCTCCAATACTGCTCATAAGTTGCTGACCCAATAGGACCCTCAGAATGGGATCCTGTCCTGCTAACAGGAGAGAGGCTTGTGGGGTCTCCCCTTCCCTCTGAGCATGGTGAGGGGCTGCCTGCACCCAGGAAGCCTTCACCCACCTGGCTGGGGACTCGTGATTGCAGTGGGAGCACCTGGGCCCCCATCAAGTGCTGCAAGGCAGTGGCCTGGCACCAGCCTCTCCAGCTCACCAAGCCTCCCTCCCCATCCCTCACCTGGAAGGGGAGCCCAATCCTAAGTTTCCTGATCTGATTCCCATCCTGTGCCCCTGCCCAGATTCACCATGGAGGGTCTGAAGGGAGACCCCTGCCCTGCCGGTGAACCACAGAGGCGGCACTGTGGGTCAGGGTTGGGGAGACTCTCTGAGGGGTGAAAGCTGGGGGCTTCCTGGGGTAGGGGTACATGAGCTGGCCTTGAGGGACAAGCTGGACTAGGGCAGATGGAGAGCAGGGAGCCTGGGCGTGGGAACCTTGGGCCCACAGGGGAAAGTGAATGGGGGGGAGGGCCCCTTTGTGTGGGGGAACCCCAGATGGCAGTGTGGTTGGAGCCCTGATGATGCCCCCAGGCCAGGGAGGAATGAAGTGGGTAGGCTTGGTGGGATCATATCCCTCACAGACCTGTACCCCCAGATGTGGGAGGGGGCCACGGTGCCCATCCCAGCGGAGGCCCTTAGGGGCACAGACAGCGACTCTGGACCCGAGGACCTGGTCTACACCCTGGAGCGGCCCAGCAACGGCCGGGTGGTGCTGAGTACAGCGCCAGGCACCGAGACCCACAGCTTCACCCAGGCCCAGCTCGACGGCGGGCTCGTGCTGTTCTCACACAGAGGTGGGCACCGAGAGGTGGGGGTGCCCCAAGGCTGGGTGCTGGTGCAGGCCAGCGAGGCTCAACTCCCCTCCTGCCCCAGGAGCCCTGGACGGAGGCTTCCGCTTCAGCCTGTCTGACGGCGAGCACAGCTCCGCGGGACACTTCTTCCGGGTGACGGCCCAGAAGCAGCTGCTCCTCTCCCTGGAGGGCAGCCGGACGCTGACCGTCTGCCCAGGTGGGTGAGCCATGCCATGCCCTTCTGCCTCCCCAACGGCCGCGGGTCTGGCCCTGGCTCCTGGTCAGAGGCCGACAGTCAGTCCCCCTTGGCCTCTCGCAGGGTCTGTCCAGCCGCTCAGCAGCCAGAGCCTGAGAGCCAGTTCCAGTGCGGGCACTGACCCCCACCACCTGCTCTACCGGGTGTTGCGGGGCCCCCGGCTTGGCCGGCTCTTCCACACCCAGCGGGGCAGCACCGGGGAGGCCCTGGAGAACTTCACTCAGGCAGAGGTAAGGGCCGCTCTCTTCAGCCACTCAAGCCTTAGACTCCATCCAGTCTAAGGCCCACTGTCCCCCTGGACACACTTGTGGACACGGGTACCCGCTCCAGCCTCCCTGGGCCTGCTGTGGTCCAGGCCCTGCATGCCCCACCTTCCAGAAGCCTCCAGGCTGGGGGATGGGGGAGGGATGGGGCTTAGTGTTCCAGGGAAAGGAGGAAGGATGCAGGAGACCAGGGCTCTAGGCCAGAGCAGGGATCAGGCTCTCAGACTTGGCTTCCAGAAGCAACTGCACCTGGACCCCAGGGAACAGGGGACACCAGACACCCCAGTGGCTGGTGGGGGACAGTGTTTGGTTTGGGGGGGACAGAGTTTGGGATGAAGGCAGCTGGTGAGCTTGTGGGCAGAGATGTGAGCCCGGGGCTCAGGTGAAGAGCCAGGAGGAAGCTGGGTGGGTCCTGAAGCCGACGGGTGGGCAGAAGCAGCTGAGAAAATCGAGCTGGGGGTGAAGCTGCCGTCCATGCTTCAGGACACAGCTGCCCCCCGAGCAGAGGCCACCAGTGAAAGCCAGGACTCCCCGCCACGGGAAGAGGCAGTGTGCTACCTGGGCCAGGGGGGCCAGCAGGCATCATTTAAATTAAGGTCCCTCTAAGTACAGGAGGCGCCCAGCATTCCAGGGCAGCCTTGGCTCGCCCTGAAGGCTCTCCCTGTGGCGGCAGGCGGTGGTGGGGGGAGTGTCTCCCATGTGAGGGCAGGAAGGAACTTTAATGAGGGTGGGAAGAGGTTCTCAGTTCTCTCACATCACCGTCCCCCAGGCTGGGGTGCTCCCAGCATCTGCTATGGCCCCCTCTTCCCAGCCCTCCCCACAATTAAATATTCAGCAGGCCAGCTGTGCACCCTGAAACCCTGGGGTGCCCAGGGAGGAGGGTGGAGCAGGAGGAGGACTTCAGGCCCCTCCCCAACCCTGCGGACTAGATAGAATGGCCACCAGGGGGCCAGGCTGGCAGCGCCACCCAGGGAAGCTGGAGGAGGCTTTGAGGCAGACACACCCTCCCCTTGGTGAAGGGGGCAGGGCAGAACTGGGTGGGATCTGACAGCGCCATGGTGGCACAGTACTCTGAGCTGGGGGCGGTGGAGAGGAGACAGGGACTAGGTGTCTCCATTCTGCAGATAAGGAAACTGAGGCTTACAGAGGTCAAGGGACTTTATTCAGATCCCACGGCTAGTGAGAAGCCATGCCGGGGCTGTGCCTTCAGATTGCTAGTTCAAGATTCTTTCAGCAAAGGACGTTGCTGGTTCCCAGAGGTCAGGGACCCCTCCCCACCTCGACTGTGACTTGCCTCATCCCCAGCCGGACAGCCCCCCGACCCACAAGCACCTCGTGTTCCCAGACTCCAGCTCCTGAGGGTCTCTGTTTCCTTCCTGCTCATCGGTCAGCCCCGAGCCAGAGGTCACAGCTGGCAGTCCTTGTGGACCACAGCTGGCCCACAGATGTGTTTTATTTGGCTTGCACGTGCACTTAATGGTTTTAAACTAGTGGTCAAGATAGAACCTTTGGGGTATTTCACCCACACGCAACCTGATTTCCAGTTTCTTAAAAAGCTTGTGTTCCCCTCTCCCGGCCAGCCTCTGAAGAGCACCTCCAGCTCTGCTCCCCCTCCTGAACGGGCAGGGCGCCCCACTTTACCACAACCCCGGTGCAACAGTGAGATGGAAGCCTAGACTCTCCCACACTGTGACCCCAGTCGGCTTCCTTCTCACTATTGCACAAGTCCTGTTTTTCCACAAGAAGGAAAATAGTTCCCTGTGTCTCCTAAAAGGGGAAAACAAAAGATAAGCCAAGAGGACACATTGGGATTAGAAGGGGAGGGAGTAGATTTCTTGATGGAAGCGGAGACTATTCCTTGGTGTTTAACATGCAGCTGGCCCTAGAGAACAGCGGGCCTGGCTGGAGTGGAGAGGGAGGAGGTGAGGTCGCAGGTAAAGGGTCACACAGGGTCTTTGAAGCCAAAGGGTGGTGAGCCATTGCACTGTCTGGGCAAAACTGACAGAACCCAGCTTAGATTTTTAGAGGCTCACCCTGACTTCTGTGTCAGAACCCACCTGCGAATGCAGGAGACCTAAGAGATGCAGGTTCCATCCCCAGGTCAGAAAGATCCCCCGGAGGAGGGCCTGGCAACCCACTCCAGTATCCTTGCCTGGAGAATCCCCATGGACAGAGGAGCCTGGCAGGCTAGGGTCATAGGGTTGCAAAGAGTTGGACACAATTGAAGTGACTTAGCACGCATGCGTGGGGGCCAGAGAGAGCCAGTACACAGTTAGGAGGCTCCAGCACTGATCCAGGCCAGAGATGACACTGTAAGAGAGGAAGCGAGGAATCAGGCAGGGGTGACTCAGGGTGTGGGGACCGAGCCACAGGACAAACAGAGCCACGCCCTCCGCAGTGGGAAGGCTGGGAGAGGCGGAGCGGGTCAGGGGTCGTCTCGGATATGCTGAGTTCGAGATGTCCTTCAGACATCCCAATGGAGCTGCCCAGGAAGCAGGTAGCTGTGAGCCTGGAGTTCAGGAGAGCGAAGCCCGGGGTTGGAGAGACAAACAAAGGGGTCGTCTCATGGCTGGTGTGTGAGGACGTGAGACCCAGTGAGAGCGCATGGGTAGTGCCTGTAGGCAGAGTGTCAAGGCCAAACCACAGACATGGGGCAGGCGGGCAGGGAAGGGGCAGGACCAGTAGGAGAGTCTGTGAAGAAGCAACTAGCGAGGCTGGAGGTCAGCCGAGGGAACAGAATCACTTGGAAGCCATCGGGGGGGCCGGAGGAAGGAGCGCTCACTTGTGTCCAGTGCTGCTGAGAACTGGCCTCTGGATTCAGTGACATGGAAGCCCTGGTCCCCTTGGCAACAGCAGGAACCAAAGTCTGGGGAGAGTGTGCTCAAGACTGCCTAGGAGAGAGTATAGACTATTCCTTCTGGCTTTTTGCTGCAAAGAGCCTAAAAGGTGGAAGAAGATATGTTGGTGTAAAAAGTAATGTCAGGAGAAGCTTCTTCTTTAAGATGAGTGGATAGCATAGTTACCTGATGATGGGACTGATCCGTGTGGGGGGGACACTGACGCCGTGGGGAAAAGATGGGCATTGGTAGAAGCGGTGGCTTCAGTAGGGAAGAGGGACAGGGATTTCATGCAAAAGAGGACCGAGCTGCTGTGGAGAGAAGCACAGATAGAGTACTGCTTTCCCAGGGGCTCAGAGAGATGAGGTGGCAGAGCTGGGATTTGACAGAGGCGTCCGGATCCAGAGCCTAGCTCTTCACTGTCGTGTGACTGTTTCATGGCGACCCCCTGAGTTGATGAAGGAAACACGGAGCGAGGCACATTGGGGAGAGCCGCGAGGGTGGCTGGGCTCTGGGCATCTGCCAGGGAGACCCCAGTGCCCGGTGCCGGTGCCAGCCTCGGAGGGAGTCCCAGGCCCTGCAGGATCTCATCCAACCAATGGAGTGTCCCTGCAGGTATATGCTGGGGACGTTNTCCGCCGTCTGTTCTGTGTGTTTGCGTCTCCATTGCTGCCCTGCAGGTGGGTTCGTCAGTGCCGTCTTTCTAGATGATGGAATATATGCGCGTTAATACATGACATTTGTCTTTCTCTTGCTGACTTACCTCACTCTGTATAATAGGCTCAAGGTTCATCTCCCTCATTAGAACTGACCCGGATGTGTTCCTTTTAGGGCTGAGTAGTATTCCATTGTGTGTGTGTACCGCAGCTGCTTCGTCCATTTACCTGTTGATGGACATCGAGGCTGCTTCTGAGTCCTAGCTGTTGTAAATACTGCAGCAGTGAGCACTGGGGTACATGTGTCTTTTTCAAGTATGGTTTCCTCAGGGTTTATGACCAGTTGTGGGATTTCTGGGTCATATGGATAAGGCTGCTTTTAGATGTAAGAAAGGATAAAAAGGAAAGAAGGGTCTTAGCCAGCAGCAAGTCCAAACCCATTTTCAGTTAAGGAAAGCAAGGCACTCTCAGGAGCGTCAAGTACTTGCCCAGGTTCTGTATTTGTTCTCAGCCCATGCTTGAGCTGCTCACTGGTTCAGCTGACGTTCATCAGCATCTAATGTGTGCACATCCTGGGCTGTGGCTGGGACATTGACCTGTGGAGTTGAGAGAGCATGTAAAGGGGGCTGGGCTTCCAGAAGGTCTTGGGAGGCTGAGACACAAGGGCTAGAAGTCAACTGACTCCTCAAAGAGAGGGAAAAAGCATTTTAAGCAGAAGGAACAGCCAGTGCAAGGGCCCTGAGGCTGGAGTGAGTCTGGTACACAGGCGACTGTATCGGGGAAATGGAGAAGGGAGAGGAGGGCAGCATCCAGGCCCCCAGGGCATCATGGGCCATGGTGGGAGTTAAGAGTTTTATCCTGAGTGTGGCAGGAGTCACAGCAGGGAAGAAGCAGGAAAGGCTGTGAGATGATTTGATTGGATTTTTTTTTAAATATTTATTTATTTATTTGGCCAAGCTGGGTCCTAGTTGCAGCACATGAGATCTTTTGTTGTGGCATGGGAACTCTCAGTTGTGGTATGTGGGATCTAGTTCCCCGACCAGGGATCGAACCTGGATCCCTTGCATTGGGAGCACAGAATCTTAGCCACCAGATCACCAGGGAAGTCTTATGATGTGATTTTAGATTCTGCCTTGGGTTGGGAGGATCTCCTGGAGAAGGGAATGGCAACCCACTCCAGTATTCTTGCCTGGAGAATTCCATATACAGAGGAGGGCCAATTCAGGAGAGGAGCTGAGATTTGGTTTCCAATCAACTTGCCAAACAAAACGTGTGCTGTGCTGTGCTTATTCCTTTCCTTCCTAAATGACGATGGATGTGCATGCGTGCTAAGTCGCTCAGTCATGTCCGACTCTGCGACTCCATGGACTATAGTCCATCAGACTCCTCTGTCCATGGAGTTCTCCAGGCAAGAATACTAGAGTGGGCTTAGCAGTGCAGTCAAGATGCCTCGTGGAAGCCGAGGCCACACGTCCTGTGCGGCCCCTCCTGCCAGCCTCAGATGAGAGCAGCGCCCAGGCCAGTGCCCGGAGCTCAGCCACCAGCAGCGGCTCGCCCACCTGCCGCTGGCTCCCCCGCTGCTGCTCCCCAGCAGTCGGGTCTGATGGCCCAGCGGCAACCACTGCTGCAGTGTGGCTGTGGCTTCTGGGTCACACCATCACGGGGGGCTTCCGTGGAGGACGCAGTGCTGAGCCCTCACGGCCTGAATCACTTACCAGAAGGCTCAGGGAACCCAGCCGGCACAGCTGCACCAGAATGGCCCCTGCTTCTATGAGGTGAAACAGTTTTTAGAGTGTGCCCAGACCCAGGTTGACCTTAAACTCGGCGAGGGTTTCATCAAGGCACTGAAATAGTGCAGAAGGGCCAACGGATTAGCTTAATCAAGAAGTGCCAATTGAAGACATGAAAAATCACCTCTCATGACCAGATTGATTTAGCAATTTAAGTAAAATGAAGTGTGAGACCACCCAGTAAACTCCTTAATCATTAATAGCTTCCGGATTGCAGTGGAAGAGGGCGTTGTCACATACAAAAGTTCAATGAGATGGTATTGAGTTTGGATTTGGGCAGAATAAGCAGTTGTGGCCTCTTAAATGTGCTTTTCTGCTGTTGTTGTTTGTGAACTAATTAGAATAAAGTGATTTTCTTTCTTTCTTTTAAAAAAATTTTTATTTTTACTTGATTTTGCTCNTGGGGTGGGTGAGGGAGCCAAGCCGGCTTGGCTCCTGGAGGCCTGAGTCAGCGGGCGGGCAGGCAGGGCGGGCCCAGTCCTTGCAGGCTTGGGGAGGAGATGGTGCAGGAATGTTCCTCCCGCCCAGGCCTGGGACTTGCCCACCACATCCTGGCTCTTAGATGCGAGATGCCTGGAGCTTTGTTGCATGGGTTCAGCCAGGGGCCTTCAGAGGCAGCCTGACCCCAGGGACTGCCCAGGAGTGGCCAAGGCCAGGCCACAGAGCCTGCTGGGAACTGGTCTCTGACCCCAGAGCATACCCCATCCCCACTGGGTGATATAGCCAGGTTTCCCGTCTGTGCAACGAGGAATTGAACTTGGTGGTGTCAGATAATGAAGGATCTGGACTGGTTCCCCAAGGAGGTGATGCAGGCTGACTCTAAGAGCATCTGTGTGTATGCTCCTTCGCTATGTGCATGTGTGACTTTGTGGCCATGCATGACTTGAGTGTGTGTGCCACTGGGTGAGTCCCGCGTGCACAGGACTATGGTGGGGCTATGAGTGACAATGTGACTGAGACAGGCAACACGCATGCGGGTGTGGGCAAGTGTGGACGTGGCTGGGAATGTGTGACTGTTGCACGGTGGCTGGGAGTGCAGGTGTGTCAGCATGTGACCATGAATGTGTGTGTGTGTGGACTCAGGTGTGACCTCTGTGCCCATGCACCTGTGAGCCCCTGGACCTGGGTGCAGGATCACAGAGCCATCCCCATTCTCCAACCCCCATATGAGGCCACAAAGCAGACTCCTTCCCTGGGTTGGGCCAAGACAGGCTCGGGGTCCCCTGCCCCCCACCTCCAGGTCTGCTGCCCAGGGCAGAAAGACAGGCCTTGTTTTCCACCCTCCTCCCAAGGGAGGAAACTGGAGGCAGCTGGGCCCAGCTCAGTCTGGAACATCTGCCTGGCGTGTGACGGAGGCCAACCAGTAGGCCCAGCCACTACCAGACTGGCCCCCCATGCACACTGGTCCCCTGGCCCTTGCTGAAAGAGGCTGGCCAGCCCAAATCAATCTCAAATTCCCCCAGCACCCCAACCCACACAGAGAGAAGGGCTGTGACATCCCTGCTTTCACCACAGACATCTGTCCCAGCCTAGAGACCTCAGAGGCTTGGCCCGTCCTTCCCTTCCCTTAGCTCACATCTCGGTACTTTTCCTACATACAGCCCCTCCTGAGAAACATGTCAGACTAAGCCCCCTCACCCTGAGGACGGAAGGTGTGGGAGGTAGCCACCCCTCTCAAGAGACACAAGAGGTGACGCTATTCCCAGCGCAGGAAGCGTAAACAGGGGACTCTCCAGGCACTGGTGTTAAGAGCATTCCCATCACTCAACACAGACAAGCCCTGGGAAGCCCACCCCCTCACCCCCACCTCTCCCCATGATCAGAGAGCTTACTGCAGAAGGCTGCCTAGAGGTTGAAGCTGAGAAGAGGTTAAGGGTGGGAAGGTCCTCAGATGGATTGGAAAATGAAAGAAGGAGGGCAGGGAGGAGAGAGGGGAAAATTCCACAGAAAGTCCCAAATCTGACCTAATTTTGACCCAGGGCCAGGGGCCCATTCCAGAAGTTCCTCTGAGGACGCTCTGCCCCAATCAGGGAGCCTCTGCTGCCTCTACCCGCTATACCTGCCGCCCCTTATTCCATCTCACTGCCGTGAGCTCCCACAGCCCTCAGCCCAGCCAAAGCCTCCCCTGATGCCCGGACCCCAGCCGCTCTCCCTCCACCCAGCCTCCACTGCCCACAAGAGAACCTCAGCCCCCCAGCCCTTCTCTTTCTTGTGTGCAAACAGATTCCTGTCCATCCTGCCTAGGACATACCCAAGGGAACAGCTTGGGGCTCCACCTCAGTTTCCAACCAGGAAGCCACTGCAGGGCTGGGCACCCTGGACTGGATGGCCCTGGGAAGGACACAGGGTCTGAGTCCCACCCCCTCTCCTGGACTGGGCTTTCCTGGGGGCAAGGCTGGGATATGCCCTCCTGGGGAGACGAACCCCCTGTCTAGACTGTCCCTTTCTCATGCGACCCTCAGTCCTGGATCACACAGCAGCAGAGCCAAACCCCTGGCAGGACTCCACCCGTTTGAGAAAAGAGGAGAATGAGGTCTCCGAAGGGTCTGCATTGAGCTGGCGTCCATGGCCACCCAGAGGTCCCCAGCTATCCCCGACCACCAGCACGGCCCTCTCCCCACCAACTTTTGAGGTTCTGGAGTGAATGCTGTGCCCATCACGACCTCAGAATCTGGTCCAGCTACCCCAGGGACAGCTAGGGCTCCACCCTCATTCCCCGCCCCGGGATCCAAATAAGGAGTCATACTTTTGTTATCTTAATTGGAAAAGGTTTATCAAGAAAACAAGAAAGTATGAAGATTGAAGCAGCAGCAGCCAGAAATAGCCATGACCTCCTGGGAAGGCCAGCAGTGGCATCCGTCAGTTTCTGACCATACCCCGACCTGGGGGTGTGGGAAGAGCCCCCTTGAGGATGTAAACGCGAGTGGGAGACAGCACAATCCCACCAGGACCTGGATGGCATCACAGTGAGCCTGGTGATGGGCAGATGGGCCCGGGATCCCTGGGGCGACGGGTAAGCTGGCCCCTGGGAGCCGGAGGTCCAAGCCTGCCAGGAGTGTGACAGCTATGGCTGGTGAACTCAAATACCCAGTAACCTGCGGATGTCCCCTCCAGGCAGGTACCACCAAAATCCTGGGGTCTGTGGCTTGTCTCAGCACCTTGAGCCCAGGGCAAAAGTGGTCCCCTAGCCAGGGGTTGAGGGGGCTCAGCTGGTGAAGGGGGAGTTGGGAGGGAGTTGGCCTGCAGCCCCTCCTGCGGGGTTGGGGGGAGCGGGGCAGGGACAGGGGCATGGGACCCAGGCAGATCCCCACCCTCTATCACACAAGGGGACACACCAAGGGGCCCAAACTTGCTGGGGAAAAACAAAGGAGAGAAGAGGTGTTTCTAGGCCTCCACAGCTTGTCCAGGCTGTTCTCTGAATGCCCTCACCGTCCACTGTCCCCACTCACTGTCTGGCAGGTCCTTGTCATCTTTCAAGACATACTGCTCACATGTCACCTGCTCCATGGAGTTATCCCTGAACGGCAGAGTAAGTGGTCCCTTCTGCGAGCTTCCAGAAGCCCATTGCTTACCATCGATCATTCTGTATTGCCCGCGCCTGCTTCTGTGTCTGACCCCCACCTCAACTGGGGACAAGAGCAGGCATGTTGCAGCCCTGGATGCCCAGTGTCTGACCGCAGCAGGCCCGCGTGTCTACTGAACAAATGAGGGGGAAGTGGCCAGGTGGGCATGCGCTATAGGCTCCAGGGGAAGCTAAGACACTAGCCTGGCTTCAAGTGACTGACCAGCAGCCCAGGCCTGGGCCTGGAGGGCTCCTGGCCGGGTTCTCATCCCTGCTGTGCCCCTAGCTCTAAGGGGTGGGGGACTTTCCCAGGGATATTCATGACTCTTCCAAAGGCCACCCCCAACTCCCCGCCCTCCAGGCACTGCTGGTGTGGGAAGGCCCCGGGGGCGGGGCGAGGGCCTGGGCCATGCGGTCAGAGGCTGTCATACATGCGCAGCGTCTTCTCCAGCTGCTGGCCGACCCGCTGGTAGAACAGGATCTGCTGGCGCAGGTAGTTCTGCATCATGTGCTTGAAGTCGAGCTCGCGGCGCTGGTGGAAGTGGTTCATCTCGGCCTGCAGGGCAAAGCCCACCACGCGGCAGCGCCGGCGAATGCCGTCAGCCTCCTCCTGCGCCATGCGGCCCTCGTCACTCATGCGCTGGCTCTCCTTCACCTTGGCGAAGGCGCCTGGCACAGGCAGAGCGGAGGTCAAGGGCGGTTAGGGCTCTGGTCTCTCCCATTAGCTCCCTAACCCCGCCCTGAGACCCTTTGAGGGCAGACAGTAGCCTCATCGGCTCAACTCGGGCCTCCCTCCTGGACTCCAGACCCACGGTCCAGCCACTTGATGTCTCCACCAGGATGTCCCCCGAACCCTCACCTTCAGCATGTCCTAAGCCAGAGGTACCATCTTCCCTCCAAACCTGAGGCTACGCCAGCAGTGAACACCTGACTGGTCGCAGCCCTGCTAGCTGTACTGACTTCTACAACCAGGCTGTCCCCATCCACCACAGGCCACATCAGCCCTCATGCTGGTTCCCCATTCAGCTCAGATATCACCTTCTCCAGGAAGCCTTCTGGGCAGTCCCACTGCATCAGGTGCCTCGCCTGCTCCCAGGTGTCCTGGGCTTCCATCTACCACAGCTCTTACCTCTCCGTGGTTTTTCTGACCGTGTCCCTCCAGGTATGAGCTCAATGTCTCTAGCACCTAGAACAAAGCCTAGCCCACGCAGATTCTGACATGTGTCTGATAACTGATTCAGTCTCACTGGACTGCTGCAACAGGCCCCCCACGGATCTCCCCACTTTAGTCCCAACCTCTGAGAGGTTCTCCATAGCACCTGAAGAGCAGCCAAGCTGACCGCAGGTCTCCCCTGGCTTCCTTCTGGTCTCAGAGCAAGGTCCCCCGTTCTCCTGGCCTGGGAGGCCCTCTGGGAGTTGACCCCTGCACCTGTTCCACACTGACCCCATATTCATCAAACGCACCCTTTCTCTCCTACCTCCCTATCTCTGCCTCCCGGATCCTTATGCATAATTCAAGGCTCTGATCAGGTGCCACTCCCACAAGGAGCATCCTTCTTCCTGCCCCCATCACACTGCTGATTCTAAAACAGAGGCTGAAAGGCCACCTGGAGTTTTCCTTTGTGTGTGTCTCTCACTTATATAGGCTCTGCTCCCTCCTCACCTCAGTCCCTAGGCGACTAGAGGAGGCCATTGTCATAACAGGTGACAGATGGGGAGTCAGGGGATGAACCTGCAGAAGGGACCCAGTTTGGAAGAACCTGAGTGAATCAACAAGCAATTGGGGAAAGGATTTCAGTTCTGAATTAACAGGCACTTGACTGATTCTGCGCTGAAGTCAGTGGGCAGTTGCTGAGCCAGGGAGGCAGTCTGCCTGTGCCTGGCAGGCATTCCCCACAGGGCTGTAGGGAATTCACAGTGTGAAGAAGAGTATGGAGGTGGGCAGGCTTGGCACAGAGGACAGCATGCTCCCGGAGCGCTTCAAAAGCACCCACCGCACATGAGTAACAGGCTTGTTTTTAATGCTTCCCACCTCTTCCTTAAGGGGGAGCCTCTCAGGGACCTTTGAAACATAATCTGTTTACTCTCAAGTTGTTCAATGCATTCAGGACGCATTTACTGAGCATTTACTATGTGCTGGAAATAACCCTGCCTTTAGAAGCAGTTCCCACGGAAGATGGCAAGTGTGTGGCTAATCGGCAAATGGTGGCATTTTGGGCAGGCCAACTCACATTTGCAACACTTCCAGTCATGCTCACACAGCACCCAAAAGAACTCCACAGTGCTCAGCGCCCAGCCCACTCAGTCCTTTCAGCACCTTCCTTGAACCATCTCTTATTGCCTCTTGTTCCATCCTTATTGATTCATTCAGATTCTTCCAAATTGGGTCCCTTCCCCAGGTTGATCGCCCGGACCTGGGCAGGAGAGGGATTTGCTGTGGGACGAAAATGAGCCCCACCCTGAGAGGCTTCAGAACTGGAGCAGCCTTAGAGGACAGCTGTCCAGCCCCTACCCCCCGCGGCCACCTTCACCTCCACCACCACGCTGGTACTCTTCAGAGGAAACTCAGGCGCTGGTGGGAAGGGACTTGTCCAGGGGCTCCCAGCCTCCTTCCTGCCCACGAAGTGTGGGATATCTGGCCCCAAGGGAGCCCTGCAGAGCAGGGAATGGACACCACTTCTACTGCAGGGAACTCAGGCCAAGTCCTCTAGGCACATACATGAGGCGTCCAGACAATGGACTCAGGAATCGGAGAAGGTCTCAAGGGGTAGAAAGAACCAGAAAAAGAAAGGTAGAAAATCCCTGAACAAAGAAACTAGAGTTAGGCTTCAGCAAAGGAAACATACCAGCCTGGAGTCCACTTTCCTGAGAAAGTCTGGGTGTGGTGGGGATGGACCTGCATTTAAGAAGCTATTTAAGGCCTTAAATAGCCCACGGACTTGGGCTTCCCTGGTGACTCAAATGGTAAAGAATCCACCTGCAACACGGGAGACCTAGGTTCGATCCCTGGGTTGGGAAGATCCCCTGGAGAAGGGAATGGTTACCCACTCCAGCATTCTTGCCTGGAGAATCCCATGGACAGAGGAGTCTGGTGGGTTACAAAGTCCATGGGGTCACAACGTGTCAGACCCGACTGAGCGACTAAGCACAAGCCCATGGCCTTAGAGGAAGGAAATTGAGGCCCAGATAATAGGAATGAATCTATTGCAATTGCTAGGGAGCCAAGGATGGGGGGCAAAGGCTATGGGGGTCAGAGGAGGCCCCACCCTACTCTCTGTCACCCTCCACCTTGTGACTCAGATGTGGGACTGGTATCAGCTAACACTAACGCATCCCAGAGACAAACCGGGAGTCAGGGCTTGGGCCAGTCCCCCCTCACCCCACATTCCACCTAGGACTCACCCTGAGAACTGAGGACCCCGGGCACCTCCTGCCCTGGCAGTTGTACTATAGACCGGATCCCAGAAACAGGGACGGGAAGGTTGGAGTTTCAGATCCCCAGGGTCTCAGGCATATTCCCTAAACTCCCCCCGAATCCATCTTGTCCCTACCCTAGGTTGAGGGCAGGAGGTCTGGGTCCTAGTCCACTGTGTCACCTCCAACAAGGACTGCAGGTCTCCCCACTGTCAAACGGGACAGGTTGGACTACAAATGATGCTGCTGACAGCTGCTCAGGGCAGTATAGCACTTAAGAGTTTCCACATCAGTAAAATGGGATAATGATGGTCCCCGCCTTTTAGCTAGAGCAGAGGTTTAATTGAACTAATACATTTAAAGTACTTGGGATGGAACTCCAGGAGCTCCAGGATAAGAGCCCCAGATGATTTGTGCAGCTAGGTGCAAACTGCTTTACAGTCACAGCCAAGACCCAGCTGGTGGTGGCTCGGAGCCATACGATTCTTTGTTCATGGGAGCCTAGGAGGGGAGGCAGAGGAGAGCTTGGTGATGGCCCAGAGCACAGAGGCTAGACCCACCTATTCCCCTAGGGTAGAACTTGGTCCTGAAAGGGCCTCTTTGCCTTGGCCAACCTGTGAGCACCACGACCCCTCCATGCATGCTGTGTGGTCCAGAGCCTGCCTCCAGCCCACAGAGGATGCCAGCTGAGTTGGTGCGAGAGCACCCAACTGCCTCCCTGGTCCCTCCCCTTCTGGCTCGTCTACCCCAGGCACCCACCCCTTAGGGAGCCCACTCTCCCATCTGTCTAGCACAGTGGCTACAATGGCTGTGGAATTAGAGACACTGGGGCTCCAGTTCCTGCTCTGATCATCAGCCCACCTCACTGCCCCTCATCTGAAAATGAAGGGACCCACACTGACGTCTGTGGTTTGTGATGAGTCAGGACAGAGTCCTGCCCTGGCTGGCTCTCAGGCAGGGGCCCTGGACAGTCACTGCTTCCCCTCACTGTCCCAGATTAGCTATTATCAAGGCTCGCTCCCCCCTCCCACAAGATTGCCCTGGTTTGGATGATAAATCACATGGTTACCCTTCTCCCTGTAGGAGAAATCCCTGGACTGAGCTCCTGGGACTGGGCTGGTGGGCAGACAAAGCTGGTGGGCTTCACCTCTGCACCAGATGCGTTCCATGGCCCATTTTCCTAAGCTTTTTCAGGGGAGGAAACTCAATCGGGGTCACCTCAAAGACAACATTTGTCCAAATTCTGGTCTCCTAAACCCTACCAGGCCTCCTGTCTCTTTCCTTCCAAAGCCTCTCCCACATGTTCACCATGTTTTAGAGTGTATGAACAGGCTGACAGCATCCTGGACACCCAGGGCCCAACTTTCCTGCTCCTCCCTCTGTAAAAGGTCTCTATCCACAGGGCCACCATGGGACCTCTTCTCCCCCCAGCAGGCTGTGGCTCCCCAAAGCCTGCCCAATTCTGTCTCAGCCAGTCAAGCCCCATTCCCCAACCACTGTAGAACTGCCCCACACAGGGCTGGGAGTGGTGGTACAGAGCCTAGAAAGTAGAATAGTAAGCCCCAAAGCCCTTGGCCGAATGGGAAGGGGTCCTCTGGTTAAGGGAAGGTAGGTGAGGCCTCTGTCTGAGGTTGAATACATCACCCCCATAGGGCCACTGGCCCCTCCTCGTCTTAGCCTCCAGTGGAAACTCAGAAGTGGCCTCTCTCAGCTCTGTGCCCCTGATCCAGGGCCAGAAAGGCCAGACTGCCTTTATCCCTCCTGCCCTAATGGGAGCCTGGGAGCCCTGAGTCCAGGGTTGCCTTCCTGTCCCCAGCTCTGCCCTGGGTGGAGGGTCCCCAGCCATGCACGTGAGCAGCTGTTTCATCACTGCCCCTGCTCACCTTTCTCCTGCTGCCCACACGCCATCCGAGGAGCTGGTTGAACCAGCTTTCCCAGACCCTAGTGCAGCAGTGAGCATGGCTCTACTTCTGCACAAGGCGACACCTGCCCCAGTGGGCCAGCCGGCCCCAGCCACCACCCCTGCCCTGTCCCTGCCCAGAACTCAGAGCCGAAACTAAGGCAACGTTCTGTCCTCAACCAGACCTTCCCCAGGACTCTCTCCCCCACCCCACCCCCTTGAAGGCCTGAGAGCTCACAGTGTCCACTCTGTGTTACCGACTGAGGAACTAATGCCCAGAGAGAGGAAGGCACTGCCCAGGGAGACATAGCAAATTGGGGGCAGAGCCAGGACCAGAACTCGGGTCATGTCTCCTGAAGCTGAAAGAAGGGAAGGAGAAAGAGAGGAATGTGGAGAAGGAAAAAAAAAAAGCAGAGAGGAGGAAGAAGAGACAGTAAGGGGAGAAAAGAGTCTGGAAGCTGGAGAAATTCTAGAAGTGAACCTCTTGAAGACGGTTGGATGGCATCACTGACTCAATGGACATGAGTCTGAGCAAACTCGGGGAGATAGAGGACAGGCAAGCCCAGGGTGCTGCAGTCCATGGGGTCGTGAAGAATCGGACACGACTTCGTGACTGCACAGCAACAAAGGGAGAACAAGGCTGGTTTACTACCAGCGACCAAGGTAGGGCGGGGATGTTTGCTGTCCCCCAGGCTCAGCACAGAGCCGGCTTCCTGGCCCCGCCCAGAGGAAAACTCTCCACCAAGCCAGGCCTGACCTCAGGGCTCAGGGGCCTGGGAGCCAGCCCCACGCCCTGCAGACGTTCTTCCTGAGTTACCAAGCAGCCCTGGGGAGGGCCACACCTCCCTCCTGCCCAGCCTGTAGTCCGCAAGACTCAGCCACCTGCCAGGTCAGCTCCTGACTCAGTGCTCAGGCAAGAAGAGAAGCCAGGCTCAGGAAGGGGGAATCGGATGGACCACGTGGGCAGTGACCCGGACCCCCGGTTTCTCCTCCAGCCCAGTCCGGGTGCCCCTCGGTGACCCGGCTATGAGTCACTTCCCTGGCAGTTCCTTGACAGCCCCACAGTAACAGGGACCCATCCTGTCCCTCCCCTAGGGAGGAGACCGTGAGAACTGAACACACGGCTGAGCTTAGGAGGTGGCCAAAATGCACGTGTCCTTGGGGAGGTGCAAAAGGAAGGGACAGTCCCAGCTAGGCCAAGGACTCCTTGTGCAGCCACCCTTCTGTGGACACAGCTTCTTCATCTGCAAAATGGGGACAGCCAACCCTCCTGAACACAGATAGAGAGGAAGCTCACAGATAGGATGTGCAGCCATGAGAACAGTCTCTGAACTTGCAAAGGCAGGGAGGTGAGCTGGTGACAAGCGGGAAGATAGGCTACGCTCTGTGCTCTCGTTATCTGAGTCTGTACCCATGTCCCACACAAACCTGTGGGCTCCTCAAGGGCAAGGCCTGGGCCCTGGTCAGCTCCGTGTTCCCAGAACCCAGCCTAATAACTTGGAGGACTCAATGTATAATGGGTAGATGAGCAAATGAGACAGAAACAGAGAAAATAAATGAATGAATGAGTGAGTGAGTGAATGAATGAACAGACAAGAAGGTAAACAGTGAACTCCATGAGGACAGGGACCAGACCTGCCCATAAATATCCCTGTACCTATAATAGCGCCTGTCATCTGCTAGGGGCTCACCACCCTTGCTGAATGAGCAGATGAGGCAGAGACCAAAAGACTAGCTGAGCCGCTCTGCTCCATCTGGGCCATCCTCATAGCCCCTGTGCCCTGCAGAGCGCAGACACCGTCAGGGTCTCCAGCCCACACTGGCTCTTACCTTTCTGCAGGTGGATGATGTCGGGGAAGTTGGAGAGCAGGCCCTGGTAGAGAGACAGTGTGTCGAGCATCCGGAAGAGGTCATTCTTGGGCTGCTCGGCAAACATTTCACCAACCATTTCATAGGTTCGGCCCGTGTGAGAGATGGCGCTGTTGAGGGCCTCAGAGCTGAAGGGGGGGTCCATCTGGAAGGCATGGCTGATGGCCTGGAAGGCATTGCCCAGCTTCTGGAATTCCTTGCGGAAGCCCCCCACATGCTTGCGCACCAGCTCCGAGGCCACTGTGCTGAGCTGCAGGACGCTGTCGTCCATCTTCTTGCTGAAGGCTTTGAAGGTGTCTACGCGGTCCTCCACGTCCTGCAGATCCTGGTGCTCTGTGGGGATCTGGAAGGTGAGCAGGAAGCTGGCGCCCACCATCTCGTCCTTCTCGGCCCGGCGCTTGCCCATCTTCCACTGCTTGTCATCCAGGCAGCTGAGGAAATGCTGGAAACCCTCGTACTGGGACAGCACAGGGTGGCTGGTCATGTGGTCCATCCAGAGGATGAGCCGCCGCTTCCGCTTCTCAATAAAGTCCTCCTCAAAGCGACCTGTGGCCTGCTTCTCCGGGAGATGGGGCACCGAGATGACAGTGAATTTGTGCAGCAGGCGGTTGTAGAGCCAGTCGAAGTGTTTGTAGCGCCGGTAGACAGGTGAGCTGGCGTGGGTGGGTGTGAGCTTGTAGGAGATGTAGCTTTTGATGCCCTTGAATTTGGTCTGTTTGGTGGGGTCCTCCACGGAGCACGAAAACGGATGGGGGTTGGCCTTCCACTGGGGGCCGTGAGGGCCCATCTCAATGGAGTATGTCTCAGCGATCTTGGCCATCATGGGCACGTCCCCCAGGATGAAGGCCTCCACGCCAGAGCGCACGAAGCAGGAGAAGCGGTTGAGGTTGCGCCCCACCACGCTGCCTCGCTTGGCAGATGCCAGGCTGTCCTGCCGCTCCAGGGGTGGCTTGGGCCGGAAGGCCATGTGTTGGCTGGGGTAGGCACCAGGGTAGGAGAGGTTGAGCGGAGGGTGCCCGTTGGTGCCCAGCCCACCGGCCCGTGGCTCCTCCACCACCGTGCATCCGTCATCCCAGTCATCCCAGTCATCGTCATCGTCCTCCTCGAAACTACCCTGGTTTGACAGAAAGCCACTGCCGCCGCCACTTCTGGAAGTGTCATACAAGCTCACCTGGGTGGCCAGAGATCCTGCGGGGCTGCCGGAGTCGTCGGCATGGTTGGAGCTGGTGTTAGAGCGGAGGATCTCCACGTAAGAGGCAGGGAAGAGCCCGGTCTCCCCACGGCTGTTCTGGCCCTGCAGCCAGCCATCCAGCGAGGTCTCACTGAAGATGACCAAGTCCTCGTCCTGCCAGATGCTGATCTCCTCCTTGTTCTCGCTGCGGAAGTCATAGAGGGCTCGTCCTTTGAGGGCCATGTCTGGGCCAGTGGTAGAGAATGATGAGGAGAGTCCTGCCCAGAACTGAGGACACTTGTTAGGGTGTCCGAGGATGCACGATCAACTCAAGGCTGGCCACAGCCCTCGGTCTCTCAGCCCTTACTGTGGGGTCTGAGCACCCACAGAAGGTATCCAACGTCCTCTCTTCAAAGCAATGTCCACGGCCCAGAATCGGCCCTACCAGGTCTGCCCACACATGCCTGCGAGTGGGGAGGGCTCATGTCCCTGGTCTTCCTCCCTTCCTTCCTTCCGCAGCCCCTGCAGGGGAGAGTCTCTCCTCCTCCCACTCCTAGAAGAAAAGTCAAGTGACTCGGAGAAAACCAGCCCTGAGCAGGCAAGAATTCGACACTCTCTGCTGGAACAATGTTCTAAAATAGAAGAGAATCACTCGGAAACCACCGTCCCAGAAACTCCGGTAGCTCTGGCTCCCAGCTCCTTCTGGCTCCTCCAGTCTGGGCCTCGGGAGGCTCTCACATTCCTCTGCAGATCTCCTTCCTCCCCCTCTTCCTGGGCCACTGGGTTTTCAAAAATCCAGAAAATCCAAGAGGGGCAAGAAGAGCGGCAGCCTCCTGAATCGAATCCAGGGGTGGATGTGTCCGGCTTCACAACAAGCCAGGCCGGGAAAACAAGGACTGAGGCTTACACAACAGGCCGGCCAACTCTGCGACCCGGCGGCCCGGCCCGGCCCCCAGCCCTCACCCGGCTCCGGTGCCCTCTCCCCGCCCCCAAGCGGCCAGCCCCAACCCGGGGGAAAGGAGGGGACTCGACGAGGCGCTCGGGCGACTCCTGGCCACTAGCTGAGTGGCCTCTTTTGTTTGCCTAATTCCTCAGCAGTTTCTGAGCCTGAAGATGACCCTGATCTGAGTCCAAGGACCCTCGTCCAAAGGTAATCCCCTTGGTANCCTACCAGGCTCCTCTGAACATGGGATTTTCCAGGCAAGAGTACTGGAGTGGGTTGCCATTGCCTTCTCCATAAACCTGGCCATAAACTCTCCTGTTTAAAGCCCTGAAATGACTCCCTAAGACCTTCAGAATCAACACAAAGCTCTTCATCTAGGCTTATAAGTCCTTTTTTAACCCAGCTTCTCTCTACTGTTGCAAACTACTGCCCATCCATCTTGAACTATCTGTAGTTCCCACAACAGGCTATGCTTCAAGGTGAAGGAGGTATAAAAGCTTTCTTAGACCAAAAAAATGACAATTCACTGCCTGCAGAAGCTAAACTCTCTATGGCCACCCTTATCATTTCAAATGTTATTCTCTCTGCAGGAAATATTCTTTCCCTCCATGGTAGGTTGGCCAATTCCTTTTTTTTTTCCAAACAGTTTTACTAAAGTATAATTTACATACCATAAAATTCACTAGGCTTGACTAACTGCTAACCTTTGAGATTCCATTTGGATGTCATCTCTTGTTTTCATATGGGTTCCCTCAAAGACAGATCCTGAAACCAAGATGTGGGGGTGGGTGGTTTATTTTGGATGGGATTTTCAGAAAACAGAGTGAGGGAGTGGAAAGGGGAGATACAGAAGAGAGAAAAGTCAGTAAAGGGTGTGTTCACAATTGGGTTCTTATTGTGGACAACTGAGGGAGGAGGTCAATTCACTGCAGTGTCTTTGAGGGCCTGTGTGAGACACCTCTCTGAGTTGTCCTACAGAGCCAAAGACATTGGGGTATTTTTTCCTGTCCCTCGTTAATTGAGGGTCATTCCTAGAGGTGTTGGCTCTCTGGCGCTTCCAGCATGCCTACCATGGTCAGAGAATATCTCAGCCAGAGAGAGGAAGCCATCAGCATATATAGGAACTACCTAGAGTGAACTTCTAGAGCAGGCCAAGAGGGTAAGTATAGAGTACCAGATAGGTAAGGATGGAGCACACACACTGTTTGCAACTTTTCCAAATCCTACCTCTGCCTTTCAGATTGGGTTAGAGGAACCTTCTCACTGGTCCCATAACACCAATATCCTTGCCACACTACACAATTTTCTTGTTTCACTAGTTGACATCTGGCCACTGTAATGTAGACATCTCAAAAGCAAGGTCTTTACATGTCTTCATTCTCCATATTTAGCAAGATACCTTGGACTTATCAAGCTCAATAATGGGTATGGTTGCTTCAAAGCACTTCATATTCATTATCATGTTTTATACCCAAAAATCTCCCTGCTCTGGAGACAACATCATCTTTATTATTCTGATTTTTATGGATAGAAATCTGAAATCCAGTGACGAGAGAGAGCTAGATGGAAGACCGTATTTGCTGATGGCTAGGCCAGTAGCCAAACAACTTCAGTTTCTGCTGAAGGTGGACCACAGGAGGTAATGGCATTCACCCGAGGCTAAACCTTTCAACTCATGGTAGAAAAGGCTTTTCACATCTAGAATAGTCCCCTTTACAATATTCAGAAGACGCCTGAAGGTGGAAGCAAAGCAGCCCTAGAAATGCCAAGTCGTGTACTTTGTCTGAAAAAGGATTCTTTGATTTTTTTTTCTTCTCTCATTTACACTCTCCTAAGAGCTGCCTCCTGATGTAACTTTTCTACAATTCTAATATTTGTGAATATGTAAATCAGATTTTACTATTAATTAATTCACCAGCATCATGCCATTCACTAGAAGGAAGTGATCAGCCATGGGGAACAGAATGCCTTGTAGCTCTGTATTTTTAAAAGTCAAAGCAAGAAGTACACAGTTCTAATAACAGAAGGGATGAAGTGCTTTGTTCTTAGGTTATGCTCTGGAGCCCAATTTTTAAAGGGATTAAGTATATAAACATCAAAGAAAGACTGCCCTGAAGCTAAGAACTGTATCAGGAAACCCCCTGCTTTCTTATGTCCCCTATGCTCATACATAAGACAATGCATCTGGTGATTATAATGGTCTCTGTTCACTTTATACAGCAAAGCAAAGGAAGAGAATTAAAGAATCTTTCCCTTTGCATTCTAATGACTAGTGGTGAACCACTAAAAAAATGGAAGAATTTCAACAGGCATAAGATCAGAGTCTATTTGGTTGCTTTTTCTGCTATGTATTTTGGAAACCACTTGAAAGTTTTCCATTTTAATATTTTGAGGGATTTTCTTTGGTAGAATCCAGACAAGGACTGCAGAACTTTTGCCATCTGCAAAAAGAGTGGGTTGGATTAGATCAGCAAACACTTTGGGTTCCATAACAATATTTTTGTTGGTCCACAGAACCCCTCNCATTTTAATATTTTGAGGGATTTTCTTTGGTAGAATCCAGACAAGGACTGCAGAACTTTTGCCATCTGCAAAAAGAGTGGGTTGGATTAGATCAGCAAACACTTTGGGTTCCATAACAATATTTTTGTTGGTCCACAGAACCCCTCTAAGGAGTACCAACATCAGAAATGAATACAAACACTGAAAAACTGATTAATGGATCAGCCATTGATATTGCCACTTTATAACACTATTAAATGAGTGGCAAATACAGAAATAGCATCAAATTTTTTATAATATTCAGGGCACATTATATTATCTGATTACAACGTTTCTGACTGACAGTATGATATCAAGTCAAGGTATTTTAGAAAAGGAATTAAGTGATTTTCTGCCTAAAAGAATGATTCAACAGAAAAACATGGGTTTTTATATCAGATAGGCCTGGGTTCTATTTATTCTTCCATTACAGTACAACACTGCACAAGACAGTTAATCTCCTTAATCCTCAATTTCCTCTCTTTAAAATGGGTTTGACAATACTTAATAGCTCACAGAGTGACTTCTGCAAATTACATAGGCTAAGATAGGGGAAAGTGCCTAGGGTTAAACTTTGCACATAAAACACAAAAAATATTATTTTCCCAATTTTCTATCATTCCTGTGAGTTTTCAAAATAATCACTCCCAAACTTCAAAATATTATATTTTAGAATTAGTTCTAAAGTTTTCCTTTAAATGCTGCCCCTGATACAAACATATCACAAATGAGTAAAATTATTAGGCACAATTTTAAATATGATCATATTGAATTTAGCTGTGTTTAAATTTATTTCCATTTTAATCAACCTGGTTTAGAAAAAGTTATCAACTCTCTGATTATGTTAGTTCAAAGAAACTCTTTAGCTCTATAATTTCGTTAAAAAGTGATAAGAGGCTTGAAAAGGGAGGAGTAACTCGGTTTGAATGGATCTGTCCATGGTGCTGAAAGTTAATAAAGTACCTAAACTCTCCTCATTTAGATACAATGGAAGGAAAGCTAGTTTAACTTAAAGAGAAACCATAGTTGCACTTAGATTTCAACAAAGTGGCATTACTCAGGAATTCCCAGAATGAGAAGTAGTCATCTTCTTTGACCAAGCTCAAAACTTTAGGACCATTCCAAGGGAAGAGAGAAGGGGACATCTATCAGCCTAGCCCAGCAATCAAAAGCCTTTCAAAAACTGACATAATATTTACATCTCATTAACATGTAGATATTTATAACACTAGATAACAAAGAAGCTCAAAACAGCAAGATGTTAACTCTAGGCTAAAAGTATTCTAAGACTGGAGACCAACCAGATATCATTTATGTCTTTTTGGTTGTGACCTCTCCTCTAAACATTTCCCTTACTCTGGTTCCTATTTTAACACTCAGTATATTTATTCAACCCATTAGACTAAAAATTTCATAACAGTAGGGAATCCCTTGCTCAGTTTCTCCTAGCTGTTGGCCACAGTAGAAACTTTCTCACTGAAATAATTCAAATAAAATTGTTCAATTGAGTTAAATTAATCAATGTTATTTTGGCAGTCAGAAAAATCTTATTAGATATACAAGCTAGGATTTTAAGAGAATCTTGAAGGATGGAAGAATTTTGAAAGATAGAGAAAAATGTTAAGGNGGTTGAGGGGTGGGGAGAGGGAGGGAGAAGGAAAAGCAGGCTGGGGAATTGGGCAAACTCCGCGGCACTTCCTTGCGTCCTGGCTGGCCAGGGACAGCCCGGCTCCGCCCTCCCGCGAGCCTGGGACGCTGCAGCCTCGCTCCCGCCTACTCCTCTGCTTTCTCCTGTGCCGGGCGCCTTCACTCACTCGCGGGGAGATCGGGATGCGAGAGCAAGGAGACGATCGATCGCGGACGAGAGGCAGCCTCCGGGGCCAGACCCTAGGGCAGCCGCACCCCCGCAGCCTGTCCTCGCTCTCAGGGAGACACCTCTCGCCCCGAGGGGCTCAAGCGCCGCGCGGGGGAGCTCTCCAGCCGCCGCCTCGCCTCCCGGGCTCCGTCACCCTCTTGCCTTTTCCGTGACGCCAGTGAGGAAAACTCTGAAAGTTTGCCGCTTGCGGGGCTACAAGGAGAGCGCCAGAGCAGGGACCCGGGAGGTGGAGGAAGGGTGCGCCGAAACCCGCAGACCCCCGCTCCCGCTTCCCCGCCCAGCCACCGCTCCGGCGGGACACGCCGTGGGGATTGTTTTCTGGAGGGGGCCCCAGAGCCAGCGGTGCCCTCATGGAAAAAGCTTGAGCAGGCTGGGATACAGGCCGCTGCGGGTCCTAGGACCCTAGACGGACAGGGCCAGGAGAACCCCTGTCCTGGGCGCCTCCCTTCGGGGAGAAAGACAAGACTCTACATCTGCAGTGACGGGTAACGAAAGTAGGCACGACTAGGTTCCGCCGCGCTTTGTGCCGTGGCTGGCGGAGACCGGCGTCTCGTCTTTGCTAGCACCACGGGCACGAGAGGAACGGTCGGGCTGGGGCTCTGGGAAGAGGTAAAAGGTACTTGACCCTGGTCATTGATTCTGCCAGACATTGTGCTGGGCACTGGGGATCAGGGTACCTAAAGGTAGTGGGGGTGCCTGCCCTGGAGAGTTTAGAATCTACCCTCTTGTCTTATAAGAAGAGCTGGCACATTGAAAGAGACCCTGATGCTGGGAAAGATTGAGGGCAGGAGGAGAATGAGACAATTTGATGGCATCACAGACTCAATGAACATGAGTTTGAGCAAACTCTAGGAGAGAGTGAAGGACAGGGAAGCCTGGCATCCTGCAGTTCATGGTGTACCAAAGAGTTGGACACGCCTGAGCGACCTAACAACTCTTGTCCTCTGTTCATTCATTCTGTCTTTGTCTCATTCATTTGATCATGCACTCAAGGAAACATTAACTGAGTATTCTGTACCAGGCCTCCTCGGCTACAAAGAGGAATAAGGCATTGTCCTCACCGACCCGAAGTTCAGATGGATCAGGAAAATAAAGCGATGTTCCCTGCCCAGTGTGGTCAGTGCCATGAAATGTGACTGGAAGGGCACCTGTCCCAACCTGGGTTGAGCAAGGATCAAGGAATGCTTCCTGGAGGAGGAGTGTCAACTACAAATTGGCACTTACCATCTACCTATCTAACTCTAAAAGGATTAAAGCATGTGCTGCTGCAGCACTGATCTTCAACACCCCTGAAGGAGTTCAGGGTGGAAAGCAGAAATGAGGCACTCTGTGCTCAGGGAAAAACTGGCAGGACAGGGCTTCAGACAGATATTCTCGGGAGCTGATTTTATGAGCCCACTTCTTGTATCTCCTCATATTAAGAAAAGCACTAAAACTAAAATCCTTAACGCTGATTAACAGAAGCGTCACAAGACTAGCAGAAACGTCTACAAAAGATATTTGCTTGATTACAATGCACTCCCCCTTTACCAAAATCACATGTATACTGTCCTCCCCCAAACCCCTACCTCTGTGGAACAGTTTCTCAGAGCTATCTGAGATGCTGTCTCCCAGGCTACAATCTGCGTTTTGCCCCAGATAGAACTTAACTTGCAACTCTCATGTTGTGCAATTTTTTTAAGTCGACAGGAGGTACCTAAGATGAACCAAGACTTCAGCCCCTACTCCCCTTCCTGGCTATGCCCTGAGCCTTGTCTACCTCCTCTAACTAGAACCTCCTTCCCCTTCATGCTCATACTTCCCACTTGTAGATTAACTGGCACAAGGTGGTGCTGTAAAGGTGGGCACCTTGGGCTGTTGTTTTGTTTTTTTCTTTTGGCGGCTTAGCATGCAGGATGTTAGTTCCCCAACCAGGAATAGAACCCATGCCCCCTGCACGAGAAACACAGAGCCCTAACCCCTAAACTGCCAGAGTTGTTTAGAAGGGTGTAATTTGCAGGCTTCTGGCTCCAAAAGCCAATTTCACTGGTTCAGTGAGTAGATCCAATACCCCACACAGAGCTGGCTTTTGATCAGAATAAAGGTTTATGTGCAAATCCCAATAGCCCAGGTATTACTTTGCAAAGAGAAATTCAACTGTCCAGGCACACCTGAATTTATGCATCAATAGATCAAGGCAATTTGAGCTGCTCCCTGGGAAGCCCAGTTACCAGAAGTTGAATCCAGTGAAACTGAATGCTCCAGGATGGGAAGAACCAATGGTTCTCTCAGCCAAGGAACCTTGAGGTCTGGTCCCCTCAATCATATGTGCAGTCTTGATTCTGAGGACTCAGTTCAGCCTAGGATCGCCAGGACCAGAGCCTGAATGTGTTTCCCAGCCGCTTTAGGGATAACGTTTTTCTGTGATCTCTCTTCCGTTTGCAGAACCTCTCTTCAAACTTGGTTTAACAGAAGCATCTACTCCCTTAGTGCTTGTTGAGTGCTGCTGCGGCTGCTGCTAAGTCGCTTCAGTCGTGTCCAACTCTGTGTGACTCCATAGACGGCAGCCCACCAGGCTCCCCCGTCCCTGGGATTCTCCAGGCAAGAACACTGGAGTGGGTTGCCATTTCCTTCTCCAATGCATGAAAGGGAAAAGTGAAAGTGAAGTCGCTCAGTCATATCCAGCTCTTAGCGACCCCATGGACTGCAGCCCACCAGGCTCCTCTGTCCATGGGATTTTCCAGGCAAGAGTACTGGAGTGGGGTGCCATTCTCCTGTTGAGTGTTAGACTGTTGTAAACATTTTACCTTTATTCAGTTCAGTTCAGTCACTCAGTCATGTCTGACTCTTTGCGACCCCATGAATCGCAGCACGACAGGCCTCCCCATCCATCACCAACTCGCAGAGTTTACTCAGACTCATGTCCATGGAGTCGGTGATGCCATCCAGCCATCTCATCCTCTGTCGTCCCCTTCTCCTCCTGCCCCCAATCCTTCCCAACATCAGAGTCTTTTCCAATGAGTCAACTCTTTGCATGA
>SJYV01030848.1:1160263-1229556 GCA_006410875.1 Neotragus pygmaeus
GGTGGTGTCATCTGCATATTTGAGGTTATTGATATTTCTCCCGGCAATCTTGATTCCAGGTTGTGCTTCTTCCAGCCCAGCATTTCTCATGATGTACTCTGCTGCTGCTGCTGCTGCTGCTAAGTCGCTTCAGTCGTATCCGACTCTGCACGACCCCATAGATGGCAGCCCACCAGGCTCCCCCGTCCCTGGGATTCTCCAGGCAAGAACAGTGGAGTGGGTTGCCATTTCCTTCTCCAATGCATGAAAGTAAAAAGTGAAAGTGAAGTCGCTCAGTCGTGTCTGACTCTTCACGACCTCATGGACTGCAGCCTACCAGGCTCCTCCGTCCATGGGATTTTCCAGGCAAGAGTACTGGAGTGGGGTGCCATCACCTTCTCCGATGTACTCTGCATATAAGTTAAATAAGCAGGGTGACATTATACAGTCCTGACATACTCCTTTTCCTATTTGGAACCAGTCTGTTGTTCCATGTCCAGTTCTAACTGTTGCTTCCTGACAATCAGTGGGATTTCTACTCACCCTACTAGTTGTTGTTCAGTCGCTCAGCTATGTCCAACTCTTTGTGACCCCATCGACTGCAGCATGCCAGGCTTCCCTGTCCTTCACTGTCTCCCAGCATTTCCTCAAACTCATGTCCATTGAGTCGATGATGCCACCCAACCATCTCGTCCTCTGTCACTCCCTTCTCCTCCTGCCCTCAATCTTTCCCAGCATCAGGGTCTTTTCCAATAAGTTGGCTCTTTACATCAGGTGGCCAAAGCATTGGAGCTTCAGTATCAGTCCTTCCAGTGAATATTCAGGGTTAATTTCCTATAGGATTGACTGGTTTCATCACCTCGCTGTCCAAGGGACTCTCAAGAATCTTCTCCAACACCACCGTTTGAAAGTATCTGGCGCTCAGTCTAACCCCACCCCTCAGAGAGACCCCCAGCCACCACCCTGATGGTCTTTCGTTGGTTCCCAAGTGCTTCAGTCCCATATTGGTAATTTTATTTTGGCTGTGCAAGGTCTTTGTCGCCGCAGGCAGGCTTCCTCTAGCTGCAGCCAGCGGGGCTACCTCTAGTTGTGGTGCACGAGCTTCTAGAGTGGTTGCAGCGGCTTCTCTTGAGGAGAAGAGTTCTTTTAGAGCACGGGCTTAATAGTTGTGGCACATGGGCTTAGTTGCTCCATGGCACATGGGATCTTCCCAGATTAGGGATCAAACCTGTAACTCCTGCATTGGCAGGTGGATTCTTTAGCACTGAGCCACCAGGGAAGCCCAAGTCACATACGTATACACATTTACACCTTAGATCTACTTCCGTATCTGTTGAGGGAGGAGGTGGTTTCTGTCTTACAGTGGCCACCCTATTTTCAGGTTCATGCGGAAAGCTCACTCTTAAGCTTCACAGAGATTTCCAGAACCTATATTCTCTATTCTCAACTCTGTTCAAACCTATGGGTAACAGAACCCACGGTTACTACTCTCAGGCAACTGCACTAACCTTTGTGGTTTCCCCACACCCTGCCCATTCCTTTGGGAAATTTTTTATTAAATTCTCCTCGTGTTATTCTAGTTGGAGTGTATTCTCTCTTTCCTGCTGGGACCCTGACACAGACACAGGAAACAGCATGCATCCCCCATCCCAGCTTTCCTCCTTTAGAAAAGGAATCAGCAAGGGAGAACTATGACCAGTGGTTTCCAGGCTGATTCCGCTGGTGGCTAGCATGGTAGACACACTGGACTATGACTACAGAAACGCATTCAAGAGATGATGAAGGCCTGAGGTAATGGTCTGGGGAGAAGTAAATTTGGGATTTTATGGGGGTAGAACAGACTGGAATGACAACCAACAAGATGTCGATATTGAGGGAAGAGTCAACACACACCTTTAAAAAATAGATTCTTGACTCCACTTCCCTCCCAACAACTACTCCCCCCGCACTCCACCTCTGCTTTTTTTTTTTTTTTTTTTTTTGGCTGTATCAGATCTTACTTGTGGCATGCAGGATCTTTGTTATGGCGTGTTATGGGCTCCAGAGCACAAGGGCTCTGAAGTTGCTGCTTGTGGTCTTAGTTGCCCCAGGTACGTAAGATCTTAGTTCCCTGACCAGGGATCGAATCCGTGCCCCCTCCATTACAAGGCAGATTCTTAACTCCTGGACCATAAGTCCCGTTATCTGCTCACCTTTGCATCAAATTCCTCAAAATAGCCATCTCTAACAGCTGCTTCCAACATTTTTCCTCCCTTTCTCTTCTTAAACCCCTCTAGCCATTCTTTCCATCTCACACTCCACTGAAACTCTTATCAGCCATCAATGACCTAATGGTTATTCTCAGCCCTTCTCTTGTACTTAGGCTGTCTGTAGCATTTGACCAGGTTGATCACTCCTTCCCCCTGGACACACTTTCTTCATTTGCACTGGCCAGCCATACACTCCTGGTTTCCCTTCTACTACACTGGTTCATCCACTTCTCTCCAATAGTTTTGTTTTGTTTTGTTTTGCCGGGGGTGGGGAGAGAAAATAATTTTTGTTTTACATCTTTTTTACAAATACATCGAAGAAGCAGGCAATGCTGCCAGCACTGGATGCAATCCTGGGCCACAGGTCTGCACACTCCTTTGCAACTGGTCCTATAACAGCAGAACCTTTCATCTTGCCTTTACTGTTTATTATGTGCTCAGTTGCTCAGTCGTGTCAGACTATTTGTGACCACATGAACTGTAGCCCGCCAAGCTCCTCTGTCCGTGCACAGACAGAATACTGGAGCGGACTGCCATTTCCTCCTCCAGGGATTGTATACTCTGACCCCTGCATTATCTTCAGAATAAAGAAACATACCATCTTTTCTCCTGTATGAGTTTCGTTGTCAAATTACCATCACTGGATGTATGTTCTTTCTCAGCTCTGATTTGCCTTTCTTGATTGTGGTCATCACCATGTTACCCACACCAGCAGCAGGAGTCCATTCAGTCATTCGTTGATTGCCTTCACAGAGATGATATACAGATTTTTGGCTCCTGTGCTGTCAGCACAGTTGATTATGGCTCCAACCGGAAGACCCAAGGAAATCCGGAATTTTGTACCTTGCTTCGACATCTTGAAGGCCGGAAAGGGACAAAAAGTCAATAATTCTTGACACCAGAGTGCCTACTAGTAGCCTAGTCCTCTTGTCTTTTTCTATTTTCACTTCTTTGACAATTTCACCCAGACTCATGGCTTCAAACACCATCTTTCTGCCAATAATAGCCAAAATTTTAAATCTTCAGCCCAGGCCTTTCTCTGGGCTGATACCAAACTGAGGGAACTCCCTGGTGGTCCAGTGGTTAGGACTTGACGCTTCCATTGCAGGGGGCAAAAAAGAAAAATAAAAAATAAAACCCCAGACTTACCAGACTTATAAGTCATTCTCCTTGCCATCTCTCTTTGCATGTCTAGTAGACATCTCCAACCCAACATGTCCAAAGCTGAATTTCTAATCTTCCCACCCAAATCTGTTCTATTTGGCAATATCCCCCATCTCAGGTAATGAGTACTTTCTGCCACTTGCTTAGGTCCAAAACTGGAGCCATCCTTTGACCTTTCTCCTTATTCTGGAACTCCTCTCTCATTGGCATCTCACAGCTGCTTTCCTGGTCCCAGCTACCACCCTTCTCACTTGCATCACTACAACTTCCTAATGGCCTCTATGTCTCCACCTCTGCCTCCTGACAGTCTGTTCTCAACATAGCAGTTAGAGTGGTTCTTTTAAAACGTTAAGTTAGATGTCAGTTCTCAGTTCAAAACCCTCCACTGTCCTCATCTCACTCAACCTAAAAACCAAAGACCTTCAGAGAGCCTGTGGGGCCTCTGTTATCTGAGCCTCCTTTCCTCACTTACCAGCCAACATGGCTTTGTTATTCCTCTTCTGAGATGCCAGGCACATTTCTATCTTAAGGCATTTGTACTCACTGCTTCCTGTTCTTGAAATGCTAGCCCACCATGAAATATTACCTTCTCAGTAAGACCTACCTTCACATGCCGTTTAAAATTACAGCCCATCCTCACCCCAAGCTCTCCTATATCCTGCTCAATATTGTTTCATGACACTTATCACCTGCCAACAAATATAATTTACTTATTTATTATGTTTATTGTCTGGGAAGAAGGGAATTAACCAAGAGTCCTCCCGCACACACTGAACAAAGGCTGAAGATGGAAGCGAGTGAGGCTGGGGGAATATGAAGTGTGGGGATAAGGTGCAAACTGGGAAAAGATATTTGCACACCATAGATAACTAGCTAAGGATTACTATCTAGAATTTACAAAGAACACCTTCAAATAAAGTAGAAAAAAAGCAAACAATCTGTATGTTTCCTATTGCAGCTGCAACAAATTACCACAAGCTTAGTGGCTTAAAACAACACAGATTTATTCTTCCACTGTGTTCGAGGCCAGAAAACCGAACTGGATCTCACTGGGCTCAAATCAAGGTGTCAGCAAGGGCCATGTTCCTCCTGAAGGCTCTAGGTAAAAAATCCATTTCTTTGCCTTTTCCAGCTTCTAGAGGTTGCCCACATTCCTCTGCTCCTGGCTCCCAATCATTCTCAAAGTCAGAAATCACACCTCAGACTTCTGCATGCATCATCATATCTCCCTGACTCTTGTGCCTCCCTCTTTCACTTCTAAGGACACTTGTGATTAATGAGACTGACTCAGTTAATCCAGGACAATGTCATTGTCTCAAGATCCTTAATTAAATCACATCTGCAAAATCCCTTTTCTCCTATAAGGTGATATTCACAGGCTCTGGGTGGACATCTTGGGAGAGGGGTCACTATTCTACCTACCCCACAAACCAATAGAAAAATACACAAAGAGGCATTCCACAGAGGAAGAAACATATATGAAACCTTTATTCATCAGGAAATGTAAATTAAAATCACAGTAAAATACCATCACACACTCATCAGATTCACAAATATTTTAAAAGTCTACCAACCAAGCACTGTCAAGAATGAGGAGCAAAGGGAACTCTCATGTAGTGACAAAGGAAAATAAAATGGTACAGCCCCTTTGGAAAACAATTTGACAATAGCTAGTAAAGCTGAGCATGCACTTTACATGTTCATGCATCCTTTGCTGCTGCTGCTAAGTTGCTTCAGTCGTGTCCGACTCTTAGCGACCCCATGGACTGCGGCCCACCAGGCTCCTCTGCCCATGGGATTTTCCAGGCAAGAGTGCTGGAGTGGGGTGCCATCGCCTTCTCTGCACGCATCCTTTACAACTCAGTAATTCAAGATGTATACTAGAAGCTACTGCATAGGTGTAACAGGAAACCTACAGGAATGTAGCACTGCTAAAAAATAGTCACTCCAAAAAAAAAAAAAATCCAACAGGAGATGGATTAATAAATTGGATAGAACCAAACAATGGTTTTTCTAGTAGTCATATATGGATGTGCGAGTTGGACTATAAAGAAAGCTGAGCGCTGAAGAATTGATGCTTTCAAACTGTGATGCTGGAGAAGACTCTTGAGAGTCCCTTGGACTGCAAGGAGATCAAACCAGTCAATTCTAAAGGAAATCAACCCTGAATATTAATTGGAAGGACTGATGCTGAAGCTCCAATACTTTGGCCACCTTATTCAAAGAGCCAACTCATTGGGAAAGACGCTGATGCTAGGAAAGATTGAAGGCAGGAGGAGAAGGGAACAATAGAGTATGAGATGATTGGATGGCATCATCAACTCAATGGACATGAATTTAAGCAAAGTCAAGGAGACAGTGAAGGACAGGGAAGCCTGGCGTCTGTGGGGTTGCAGAGTTGGACACAACTGAGCAAGTGAACAACAACAAAACAATGGAATATAATGCAGCAGTTTTTTAAAAGCAACTGCAGCTATATATAAAAAAATTCCATATGTGATATCTAAGCAACACTTCTCAAATATCATGCATGCAAATTAGCTGGGGATCTGGTTAAATGCAGATTCTGATCCTGTAAGTCTGGAATGGAGTCTGAAATTCTGCATTTTCAACAGCTCTCTGCTGTTCCATGCTTCAAGTAAGAAAATTCTCAGTATACTTAGGGATACATAAAATGATAAACCTTTTTCCTTTTAAACAAAAGGCAAAGATAAACACTAAGTTCAGGAGAGCAGATATTTTTACCTCTGACCGGGAGAGTGGTTGAATAGGTCCTGGTGATGCTTTCTTAACTGGCTGTTGGGTCCACAAGTATTCTTGAATCGCATGTATGTTACATATAGTATCGCCCATATCAAATATTGTATCTTTTAAAAACAATGAAAAGCATACAAAAATAAAATTATAGGCAAAGAAGCTAGGTGGCGTCAAAGTCTTGGGTAAATAAAGAAGTTAGTCCTGTTAGCGCTACACTAAACTAAAGCAGATAAAATTTGCAGAAAAAGTGTTGTCCGTTCACTAAATACTCCAGAAATCCAACCTGTCAGGCTAATTCTTTTCAGCCCGGATTAAAGAGGCAGGATTTGTAGTATCCAGGTTTTTCAAACTTACTGGATTTTACGAATCACCTGGCATTCTTGTTAACAACACAGATTTTCAAGTGACTCCTGTGTAGATCCTGATTCTGGGCGTGCAGAAGTAGCCTGAGAATCATTACTGAATAGGTTCAGTGGCTTCAAGCCCCAATTGGTAGGGTGAAAAAGCTCCGCCCGCCTCGTAAATGGACTTGGGTTAGTAGGCTGTTCAGCCCCTGTCGGCTCCGAAAAGCCCCAACACGGTGGGAGGACAGCCCTTCCCCACCCCAACCCCCGCCAAGGTCGGTTAGCACAGTAAATCCATATTAGCGCGGCGGTCACCCCTCTTTCCCGGAACTATCCTTTTTAGCACTTCTGGAAGAGGCTCCCCAGAGAGGCCCTGAATGACAGAAACCTAAACGAGAGGAAATAATTACGGCACTAGGTAACTTAAAACAGCGCAGACTCGCCTAGGAAGCCGCCCGTCCCATCCCAGGCCTCTCCAGGCGTTTCTTCCCTCCGCCTCCCTCAGAGAACGCGGAGAAGACACGCGAGATACGAACACGGGGCGTGGCCTCACCCTGACCAATGGAAATGGGAGGCCTGGCCCTGAGTCTTCCTTTCATTGGCGCAGGGTCCCCAAAGCGGCCGGGTCTAGCAGAACTGAGGCGGAAGTCACGCGGCAGCCGGAATGCGCCCTAAGGCTCCGGTCCGGCAACGTTGAGCCGCCATCATGGTGCGGAAGCTTAAGTTTCACGAGCAGAAGCTGCTAAAGCAGGTGGACTTCCTGAACTGGGAGGTCACAGATCACAACCTGCATGAGCTACGCGTGTTGCGGCGTTATCGGCTGCAGCGGCGCGAGGACTATACGCGCTACAACCAGCTGAGCCGTGCTGTGCGCGAGCTGGCCCGTCGCCTGCGCGATCTGCCGGAGCGCGACCCGTTTCGCGTGCGCTCCTCGGCCGCGCTGCTGGATAAGCTGTATGCTCTCGGCCTAGTGCCCACGCGGGGATCGCTGGAGCTCTGCGATTTCGTCACGGCCTCGTCCTTTTGCCGCCGCCGCCTGCCCACTGTGCTGCTTAAGCTGCGCATGGCGCAGCACCTCCAGGCCGCCGTGGCCTTCGTGGAGCAGGGCCACGTGCGCGTGGGCCCCGACGTGGTCACCGACCCCGCCTTCCTTGTCACGCGAAGCATGGAGGACTTTGTCACCTGGGTTGACTCGTCCAAGATCAAGCGGCACGTGCTGGAGTACAATGAGGAGCGTGACGACTTCGATTTGGACGCCTAGCGGATCTCCCCTCGCCAGGACTGCATGGGGAAGCCTGAGAGTCTGTGAAAGCGCGTCTCCCCAAGAGTGTATCAGCCAGTCGTCGGTTCTTGAGAACTTGCCTCCTCAGCTACAGGCCACGCACGGAGCCAAAGGGTACGCCCTTTTCCACGAAATTTTCTTCGCCTTCGAACAATTGGTAATTCAGTGACTGCCATAAGAAACAATGGGAAGCGGTTTTGTGCTGCACTGGGGTATTGTTTTGTTCTTGTACCTGAAACATTGCGGTGTGAATGCAAGGACTTGGGATGGGGGAGGACCTACCCCCGCCTCCAGCTTTCGTTTCATTTTCTTGTAACAGGACAGTGTGGTTTAATTTATTTAACTCGAATCCTTGCTCTTGTTGGTGATTAAACTGTATACAGATGTTGTAGAGGTTGGTCTCAAGTTTTCATAAAATAGATGAGATTTTAGTGTTCAGAATTCTTTCTCTTGTTTAAAGGAATGCTCTAATGCCAATAAATGGCCTAACTGCTTTTTAAGTGCAAATTTTTGTCTGGGTTTGTCACGTAGTGTCGCAGCTATAGGTCTCCCTGAATTCAGGAACCCACAGAATAGTGACGGCAGCGAGCTGCCTGTGGGTGAGACCTGCCCTGGGTTCCACGTGTGGAGGTTGCAGGATGTTGTACAGGGCTGAGCAGATTTGTCAGTTTACTGATCCCTTCCTCAGAATGAGTGTTTTGGCAGAACTCTTCCCCACAGGACTTCCTGTTGCTATTCCAGCCTCAGGAAATACCACATTAGAGGGCTGAAGTGTTTGCTTGCCTAAGGAAATAATCAGCCTGTAGCTTGTCTATCTAGCGGTTAGAAGTAGCCCAGGAGGGTCTTGGAAAATTCTTAGGAGTGGAGCCCTTGGGAGGCTCCAGGGCTGCCTGCCCAGAGCAGCAGCTGCATAGCTACTATCCATCACAGCCTGCCATCACTACCTGCCCAGCCTTTAATTTAGAGAAAGATTAGTTGCCCAATTAGAGTGGCTTTTATTGAGGGACACAAAGGATGGATTGGGAGTCAGGGAGCCTAGCCTGATGACAATGGAAGAACATGAAGGGAGAGGATCTGTTCTAATGCAGCCAGCTCACTGGAAGGAAGACTACCGCGTTTACTCAGTACCACTACAAGGGAAATAACAATGCCAAGACCAGTGGGTTTTTACCTGTACCATCTCCATTTCCCCAGATGTAAGGCAACATTTGGTGAAGAAACAAGAGAAGGTGACACTGGAGATGACAATAATAGCAAATGCTTCTACTGTATGTCAGATACTTAGTGCATTACATATCTTAATCCATTTAATCCAACAATTCAGTGATGTGGGGAGCCCAGTTCTCTACTTTGCAAATAAGGGAACTGAGGCAGAGATGGGTCAAACTACCCCAGATTGCATAGCCAAAGTGGTGGAGCTGGAATGCTGCTTTTAAGAGTCAGAACTGCCATATGACCCAGCAATCCCACTGCTGGGCATACACCCTGAGGAAACCAGAATTGAAAGAGATACATGTACCCCAATGTTCATCACAGCACTTTTTATAATAGCCAGGACATGGAAGCAACCTAGGTGCCCATCAGCAGATGAATGGATAAGAAAGCTATGGTACATATACCAATGGAATATTAGTCATTAAAAAGAATACATTTGAATCAGTTCTAATGAGGTGGATGAAACTGGAGCCTATTATACAGAGTGAAGTAAGCCAGAAAGAAAAACACCAATACAGTATACTAATGCATATATATGGAATTTAGAAAGATGGTAACGATAACCCTGTATGCGAGACAGCAAAAGAGACACAGATGGATAAACAATCTTTTGGACTCTGTGGGAGAGGGAGAGGGTGGGATGGTTTGGGAGAATGGCATTGAAATGTATATTATATGTGTAACGAATCGCCAGTCCAGGTTCGATGTATGATACAGGGTGCTCGGGGCTGGTGCACTGGGATGACCCAGAGGGATGGGATAGGGAGGTGGGAGGGGGGTTCAGGATGGGGGACCCATGTACACCCATGGTGGATTCATGTCAATATATGGCAAACCAATACAATATTGTAAAGTAATTAGCCTCCAAATAATAATTTTAAAAAGAGTTATGCGGGGACTTCCCTGGCGAGCCAGTGGTTAAGACTGTGCTTCCAATGCAGGGGGTGCTGGTTCAATCCCTGGTCAGGAACAAAGATGTCCCATGGCACAGGGCATGTCCAAACAAACAAAAAAGTGCAAACATTGTCACAGCCAGCCCTTGGGAAACATCAGGGTTTAGAGAGAGTTCCTGAACCTCAGTTTCCAAGCCAGCAGAGAAGCAGCAGCTCTAGACAACATGATCGGTCCCCAACAGGGTGTAAAGGTTTGAATTGAACAAGGAACAGGCATCGAGTTGCTAAGGTTTGACTAACATTCACTGAGGTCCTGTCTATGCTAGGCTGCCATTTCTTTTCCTAACAACCCTTACAGGTAGGTGGTGGTATTTAGACATTTTCAGTTTGGCAAACAAATTTGGGAGGAGAACTTGTCCAAAGCTGGGGTTCAGGTCTAGGCTCATGCAGCTCCAAAGGCCATATTCTTTTCAGTGCCATTCCTTTAAGAAAGTAAGAAGAAAGAATCCCACTCCTCAGCTCTGGTGGCTGAGCAGAATCTCTTGCCCATTTGAGGAGTGTACTCAGGGCTCCTAGAATTAGGGATCTTACGGGGAAGGATTTGGTGGTTCCAAAAGGCAGAAACCGCCTGCAGCCCTCCAGCTCTCACTAGACCCCACAGGGCAAGGCAGACTGGTCCCTTTGGAGTAGCTGAATCCTGCCCTTATCACTCAAGCAGATACAACTTCAAAGTTCTTCTGAAGGAAACTTGGTTTAGACAGGAGTAAAATTCAAGATTCTTTAGAAAAGCTATTTCTTCTCTCTTCGGGGAGAAAGAGTGGAAAGAAATAACTTACCAGAACCTGTAACCAGAAACTTTAGGCTTAAAAAACAACCCCCCCCCCAAAAAAAAAACCAACTGCAAAACAACTGATTCAGAAGGCTGCCAGGTCTGTGCCCAACTAGCTGTGTAATGATTATTTTACTTGGCCTCTATGTACCTCCATTTTCCGTCACAAATATATAGAGTGGAGGGGGAGAATGGGAAATTATTATTTAACAGGTCCAGAGTTTCTGACTGAGACAATGAAAAAAAAAATTGGAAACAGTGATAATGGTTGTACAACATTGCAAATATAATGCCACTGAATTGTACACTTATAAATGGCTAAGATGACAAATTTTGTTTTATACATACACACACATACTTGGGGAAGGAAATGGCAACCCACTCCAGTATTTCTGCCTGGGAAATCCCATGGACAGAGGAGCTTGAAAGGTTACAGTCCACATGGTCATAAAGAGTCGGACACGACTTAGTGACTAAACCACCACCATATACATGCCACAGTTTATAAGAATGAAAAGGGAGATGGGTAATAATAGTACTGACATTAAAAATTATAGAGAGGAATAAATGGCTTAATTCCTATAAAGCTCTTACAGAAGTTCTTGGCAGGTGAGCTGAGCTCCCATCCTCTTTCCCCAGGTCACAGAAGTGCAGGGGGATAAACATATTATACAAAAAAGCCTAATGGATTAAGAATTGTGCCCCTGGAGAAGGAAATGGCAACCCACTCCCGTATTCTTTCTTGGAGATTCCATGAACAGAGGAGCCTGGTGGGCTACAGTCCGTGAAGTGGCAAGAATCAGATGACTTAGCAACTAAGCAACAAGTTTATGACTTGCCAGGCAACAAACTGATGCACCCAAATGAGCAACATCCCCAAACACACTCAACAACAACTACAATATAAACTTTCTTATCTGTGACCTCTAGTTTGACAGAATGGCTCCAGATTAAACTTATAAAAAGTTTAATTTTTCATGTTTTCTCTGCTGCCTTTGATTAGTCCTTTACTCTCTTCCCATTTGCTTATTTTTGGTGGGGCTTTGAAACATGTCTTTCTTTACACAATGACTTGGAGAAATTTCCAATATAGTTCTTTCTTTTTGGAAAGAATAACATCTCACTGGTACATTTTATCATCATATGGCTTTATTATTTTCCTGACTCTTTCCAACTGACTGCTACTGCACCCTGTGGCAACAGAACCATAATCCAAACCTCTGGAAACTGACCAAGAATTTGGAATCAAGCATGCTAAGGAGGAAACTGAAACCTACAGAAAATAGAATGGGCATTCTGTCTCTCATCTTTTAACCACAGAGAAGTAAAGAAGATTCTATCGTAATTCAGTTCAGTTCAATGGCTCAGTCATGTCCTACTCTTTGTGACCCCATGAACTGCAGCATGCCAGGCTTCCCTGTTCATCACCAACTCCCAGAGCTTACTCAAACTCATGTCCATCGAGTCAGTGATGCCATCCAACCATCTCATCCTCTGTCATCCCCTTCTCCTCCTGCCCTCAATCTTTCCCAGCATCAGGGTCTTTTCAAATGAGTCAGCTCTTGGCATCAGGTGNCAAAGAATAGCAAGGAGAGATAAGAAAGCCTTCCTCAGTGACCAATGCAAAGAAATAGAGGAAAACAATGTAATGAGAAAGACTAGCGATCTCAAGAAAATTAGAGATACCAAGGGAACATATCATGCAAAGATGGGCACAATTAAAGTACTAGGCTTTTCTAAAAAGTAAATTGGTTTAAAGACATTAAATACAGGTGTATGTGGCCAACCTTGTGGAGTGCAAGAGTCTACAGTTATGGTATCATTGTGGCAGGTAGAGCATAGTTTCCCTTATGGTAAACTGGCCCCAGATGTGCCCCTGGGCTGACTGCCATTCGGTTTGTTTTTTTCAGTGACATGGGAAGTTATTCATCTGGTGTGAATGATGGACTGGAGCCTTTCTCCTGGACCTCAGTGCATGAATTTGTCCATGTCAGTCAATTTTCCTCCAATGTATAGGGCTTTTATTTTCTGTCACCTCCGTGGTGGTGGGTAGAGAATTGTGGTTCTAAGACCCAAAATACTTAATATCCTGGTGTCAATGTCAGTCTCATAAATCAGCTTTTATCTGCCAATGCACCAGTGCACAGCCTAATCATTGCAAGTTAAAGCTCACCTATATAAATTCTAAAATTTTTTAAAATTGGTCTTCTAGGACCCCTCTGCCCTTTCATCAATCTGACCTCCAAAAGGATGGAATCGTGTATATAAAATATGCAACAAATCCACACCTTGGCATTCCTTGGACTCAAAGTGTGCCAACACTGTTTCTGTAGTATAGTAATATTCAACTTCCCTGTAAGACAACCATGCCGCAAACTTACTATTTGGCTCAAAAGGTGTGTGACTTCCACCAAGTTACTTAACCTCTCTCGCTTCAGTCTCTACTTCCTTGTATTACTGTAAGCATAAATAAGATAGGGCGTGTGAAACAACGGTATCCGCCCCAAAGTAAGTATTCAATAAATGGCTATTCACATTTCTATTTTGCATCTCTGTGGTTCTAGTTTACAAAGGCCGCTATCTAGCTTGATTAACTTCCTAAACCTCAGCTGCTTCCCTCTACCCTTACCACCAATTCAATCACTCCTTCACCAGTACCTTGCCGTTTGCCGGAGGCAGAAATCAGACCAGGTCCCTACCATTGCCAAGCTCACAGCCGATTAATCGGGGTTTCCAGTGTAATCAAGGTTTCCAGTGTTCTAAGGAGGAAATGGGGAGGGGACGACTAACTGAGACTTAGGGATCCGAGGGGCGGGTGGGGAGGAGGCAGTCATTCAGGGCAAGTTGCATTGCCTGTATAAGCACGGGCGGGGGAGTGGGAGCAGACTGCAGCTGGACCCTTAAGGACTGTGCGGACCTGGGGGAGGCGACAGGACGCAGGCGCTGGAAGAACCTGAATGCTCGGCCACGAGATCGGAGTTCCTGCTGTTAGCCAAAGAAACCCAGAACAGCTTGTGCCAAGGAGTGAGGCCTCGGCCAAGCCAAGTCACCTTGCAGGCGGGTCACAACACAAAAGCAGAAGACGGACCCCAAATCCAAGCGGACTGGAAAAATACCCGGCCGTTGAGGACGGAAGTAACCGCAAACCTATGACCGAACTGCCGAGTAACTCCCAGCGTTCTCAACGGCGGGAGGAGCCGGAAACTACCAGCGCGAGGTGGGTGGGCCCGGCGGCGGCCAAGGGGGCGGGGCCGGCTCTCTCACGGCAGCTGATTGGTCGACCCTGCGCAGGCTGAGGCTGCGCGTGGAATCGTCACCTCGGCCTGGTGAGTCCTGAGTTCGAGCCTGGGCCTCGTCGGCTCCGAAATTGTCTCTAGGCTCCCGGCCGTGACTCCCTCGGGCCGGCTCCACGCTCCCGGCCTCCTGAGGCATGATCTNGGCTGAGGCTGCGCGTGGAATCGTCACCTCGGCCTGGTGAGTCCTGAGTTCGAGCCTGGGCCTCGTCGGCTCCGAAATTGTCTCGAGGCTCCTGGCCGTGACTCCCTCGGGCCGGCTCCACGCTCCCGGCCTCCTGAGACATGATCTGGGTGGGGGTGCCGAGCGAGGCCGGGGCCTCTCCTTGGGCGGGCTTCCACTCTCAAGTTCCTGGCTGTCTAGCCAGGACCCCTCGGGGATACTTTTGTCGGGGAGGGACGAGTCATGCACTCGGTCCATAGAGAAAAACAGTGCGGGGATGTGGCGGGGAAGACTGTCGAGTGGAGCAGGTAGAGGTCCCCGAACTGAAGCCCAATGGGAGACGCCGAGGAAGCCCAAATCCTGCGGGGGTCCCCGGAGGGAGAGGGAAAGGAGGAAGGAGCCGTGGCGGGGAACACGCGGGGTCTGGAGCTCGGAGGAGAGGCCTGAGCTGGTCGGAAATTGAGTTAGAGAATGAATGCAGGTGGAGGATGAGACCGCCAAGTCAAAACCCTTGAGTTATCGTCTCTATCCGAAGAATGGGTTGAAAGAGCAGGAGCTACCGAGGACAGCCATAAAAACGTGGCACTGGGGGGCGGGGCGGGGCGGGGCCCCAGTATACGGCGCATCAGTTTTAAGGATTTTATAGTTTTTGGCAGCGCTTGAGCCCACACCGCGATAAGGCATGATGAGGCCTAATAAATGTATTTTTGGTTTGGTCGTTACTTTGGTGAACCGAAGACATAATATTTTAAAATTTTTATTATGGAAGTGTTCAGACTTACACAGAAGTATAGAAAAATACAGAAAATAGCATACAATTTAGAATCCTAAGTATTTATCACCTAACTTCAACCATGAATGGCCACCCCCAGTTGCATAACATATACATGTCAGTACGCCTCAAATCCATACTGATAAACTTTTTTTTTCCATTCATGTTTAGTGGGTATAAAGGTTCCATTTTGCAAGAGTAGAGAGTTCTGGAAATTGCTTGCACAACAGTGAATGTAATTAACACAACTGGATTGTACACTTAATGATTAAGTGGTAAACTTTATGTCATGTATTTTTAACCACACACACACAAAAAATGTCCGTTCAAATTAGAAAAAAAAAAACCAGGGAATTCTCTGGCTGTCCTGTGGTTAGGACTTGGTGCTTTCACAGTGGGGTTCCATCCCTGGTTGAGGAACTAAGATCCCACAAACCCTGTGGCAGGCATTAAAAAAAAAAACCTAATGCTGTAAATTAAGAAATAAAGTCTGAATTCAAGTGTGCAATGGAAAATAACTCGTTGCCAAGTAGAGACCCATAGAGTTGTATTTTTAACTATGGAGGCTCTGAAATGAACCCGTTGGTTTGGATGCTGAGAGTACTGGACCTGGCCTGGGGTGGAGTTAAGCACTAGTGGTGCACTCTGGTTTGTACTAGAACTTGAAGGGTTGGGCCAGCCCAGCTGTGCGAGTCCAATTAGTCCCAAACATTGCTGTTTTTTACAGTCTAAGGCACTTTTTTTTTTCCTGGCCGTAGCAGCTTGTGGGATCTTAGTTCCCAGACCAAGGATTGAGCCCTGGGCAGGGAAAGCAGAGTCCTAACCTTTGGACTACCAGGGAATTCCCTGAGGCACACATTTAATCCTTCCTGTGCAGGGCTTCCTGGGTGGCTCAATAATAAAGAATACACCTGCTAAGCAGTAGACCCGGGTTCTATCCCTGGGTGGGGAAGATCCCCTGGAGCAGAAAGTGGCAACCCACTCCAGTATTCTTGCCTGGGAAATCCCATGGACAAAGGAGCCTGGTGGGCTACATACAGCCCATAGGGTTTCAAAGAGTCAGATTTGACTGAGAGACTGAACAGCAAAAAGCTTCTGTACTGCCCCATGCTTTCATTCAGGGAAGGGTGAGTGAAGTGTGAAGTTGTCTCTTTCCACTCCCATTCTTTAGGGTTGCCCTTGGTAGTCTGTCTGTAGTGTGACATCTACCCTCTGTCTCCCAAATGTGCCACAGATTAGTCCTTTACACTCTTAGGGCAGCTGGTGTTAACTGAACTGGGAGGTGGCCTTCCATATTCTAGTTCTTTTCCAAGTGAGTTCTGCATATGTGACCTTGAAACTTGGCTTCTGCCTGCCCCAAACAAACATACAGAACAAACTGCAGACCAAGAAAGTAACTGCCAGGTTTGGGTTTTTGGCTCCTTGTCTTCCTCTCAAGGCTTCAGAACCAGCATTTCTGGAGCTTGATTTTCTTGATGTGAGTTGACATTTATTAGAAAACTAAACAGCCCATCAAACTTGCATCTGAAATTACTTTTTAAAAAATCGTCTTAAAAAGACGATTACATTAGTTATCAAAAAAACAGATTTTTAGAACTATTCAGGAAAAAGCTAGATACTTGATCACATCACTGAATGTCGATGAGAGTAAGAAGGAATTAGTGACAAGGTCCCTGGTGAATGATGACAAAGAGCAAAAATTAGATTCAGTCACCAGGTAGATTTGCTTAGTGATTGATGTTGAAGTTTATACACTCAAACTATCAAAATGATCATTATTAAAATATCTGTGAGGAAAAAAGTTTTTGCTCATATGTAACTCACCCTTTAATTTCCTTTTTTTTCCCCGATGGAAATAATTGTGATTTTGGATTAAGTGAGGTTTTTGAGGAATGTAGCCATCATGTTACGTCATAACTGCCTGTACCCAGGAGGTGATACAAAATGAATGAACCATTTTCTTCTGTTTTCCTTTGTAGGGAAGATGGAAGAGCTGAGTCAAGCCCTGGCGGGTAGCTTTTCTGTGTCTCAAGATCTGAACAGCACAGCCGCCCCGCACCCCCGCCTGTCCCGGTACAAGTCCAAGTACAGTTCCTTGGAGCAGAGTGAGCGGCGGCGCCAGTTACTGGAACTGCAGAAATTGTGAGAGATGTTTTAACTCCTTAGCTCCTCTCTGTAGGCTGGCAGCTGTGAACCACACAGGAGGCTCCAGGCTTGTCTCTACAGAACCCCCTTCAAAGTGGACCCTTTGTAGATTGTTCTTGCTCACAAGGTCGGGAGGGATCAATCCCGGCAGAGGTAGACCTCCTTGACATCCAGAGCTTGGGAAAAGATGAGGAAATAGGGAGAGACTGAAGTTTGAAAGCAGAAGCTCAACTATCTGGTTAACTTTTTCTTTTCTTTTTTCCTGGCAGCAGTACTGAGCTTTGCAGTTTAAGGGCTTATGAAAGTCACGCCCAGACTTCCATTCCCCACATTCCCTGTGTGGCTTCTCCTGCACTCTGACTTCTGGCTTTGGTGTGGGCTTCCTGTCTTCCTTCAGCCCAGATGTTTCTGTGGAGCCCTTGGGAGTTCCAGACAAATACTTCCACAGGGAATCTGAGGAAATGTCTTCCATACACTCAGTCTCAGTGCCAAGTGAGCAAACAGGGAAGGAGAGTTTATAGGATAGTGAGTGTCTGAGGCTGGGCTGCTCTGAAGGCGAGGCCTGTCCTTTTATTCTCAGTGCAACACGGGCCTCTTCTGGGTAAGGGATTACGGATTAGGAGAAACTGTCCACAGCTGCAGTTTCCTTGCAGTCTCCGTTTTGCCCACTGCTTCATCGCTAGATGTGTGTAGCAGAGATGGTTCCCTGTGGCTTCTGGGTTGCTTGCAGATTACATTCTCAGATCGCTCCTTCTCCATAACCTCCACAGTTAATTAATTGTGATTAATTAGTTTGGAATAGATAATACATTCATATGGTTCAAAATTCACAATACATAAAAGAGTACATGTTGAAAAATCTGTCTTCTAGACATCAAGTTCCTTTCTCTCTCAGTCTTTTTTTTTTGGTCACACTGAGCAGCTTGCAGGGTCTTAGTTCCCCGACCCGGGATTGAACCCAGTCCCACAGTGGTGAACACACCGAGTCCTAACCATTGGACTGCCAGGGAATTCCCCACATCTTATAGTATACTTGTTACAGCTGATGAATAAATGTTGATACATTATTATTAGATTTCCTTGCTCTTCTAAGTGGTCTTTTTTGAAAGTTAGGAGAGATGCATTGCTGTTCCTCAGAAAGCCGCAGAAGCTGTCCCTGTCTCAGACTTCTCACTGCGTCCCAGCGTTTCCTCCTCGCAGTCCCTGAGAGCCTTCAGACTGACGTGTGCCAGGCAGAGAAGTGTCAGCTCTCACCTACGTGGAGATGGGCGTCTAGGGTGGGGTGGGAGGGAGTGGGATCAGCCACTAGCAAAACTTGAGAATTCCTTTAAATATTGTACTTTGCTTGTTCCTAGGAAACTCTGAAGAAAGCCGAGTGTGCTTAAACTGAGTTTCCTATTTAGGATCCGTGAGGAGGTGGTCACTAGTTAAGGCTTACAAAGGAAATTCTATCATCTCTTACTCCCACCACAATTTCCAAACTGCTCCTGAATTTAGAGACTTTGAATTACATCTGTCACATTGTAGGGTATCTTCCTGTGAGACATAAAGACCTGGCCTTATGCCTTTTTCCCCTGCCCCCGTCCCAGAAAGCGGCTGGATTACGTGAACCATGCCAGAAGACTGGCTGAAGATGACTGGACAGGGATGGAGAGTGAAGAAGAAGAAAAGAAGGATGATGAGGAAATGGACATTGACACTGGCAAGGAGTTACCAAAGCGCTATGCTAATCAAGTAAGTGGTCCAGAGAAGATTAGGTGTAGCTGGTCCTGCTCCATTTACTGTGCAGTCAGAGCTCTTTACTTACCATGAACGGAGAGGAACGAGGTAGGAAGAATAGGAACTGCATTGAAAGTGCTGATGTACAGAACGTTTCTGAGATGAAGAGATGGCTTACAGCTCTGTGTGCTGATGGGTGTCGCTGATGGAATCTGAATAGTGGGTTTCAGAATCATCACCCCATGCTGTTAGCAAAGGCTTCTGGCCTGCTGCCCAAAACCCCCTGAGCTATTGACATGCTAGTTGATTGCATTCTTGTCTGTCTTTGCTAGTCATTATACAGATGTTTTGGATTAGACCTGCCCAGCCCAGCACTGTGCCCCGCCCCACCTTCCATGTATGTTTCTCAAGTGGTGGACTAATAAGCCAGTCTTGGATATTTACATCCAGGTGGTTGGAGGTTGAAAGTACAGCGGCCCTTGAACACTGGAAACTGCCGAGCACCCCCAGGCTAGCAGCTGAGGCTGAGACCACTATGACAGACACTGTAGTAAACTTCACTTAGTACCCTGCTGATTCCAGAGGAGAAACATTGTGGCTTGTGGTGCCACAGGGGAGGCAGGCCTGGAGACTGTCCAGTGCTCTAGGCAACCCAGGTATTCCAGAGGTAGGGCATGTATCTGAGTGGGGCCAGGGGTCTACCCTGCTATTTATTGCATACTTCTCTCTGTAACCCAAGTGTCTTGTCACCTCAGCATCCTCTCCTACTTTTAGAATATGCTTCCTGGGTACACACACTCCCATCCTCTTTCTCTGCCTCAAATATAGCACAGACGACATCTTCTGTGACAAAGTACAGTTGAGTTCTGTTGAGCAAGCCTTGTGCATGCGGAATCTTAGTTCCCTGACCAGGGATCAAACCTGTGCAGTGGAAGCATGACTCTTAACCACTGGGCCACTGGGCAAGTCCCCAGCAAACATTGTTGAAGGCCCTGTTCTGTTAAGCTAGGCCATGCTCAGAAAGTAGACATGGGCTGGAAATAGCCCGTGCACGTGTAGAGTATGTTTTTTTCAGTAAGAAAGTGATATTAACTTCCAGCAGGGAAGGAAGCAGGGTTTCAAAATCAGGAAAAGCTTAATGAAAGAGAAGACAGCTTTGAATCATGGGTAGGACAGGCAGAGGTACAGAGCATTTCAGGGTGTTTCAGGCAGCACAATAAGGCTGAACAAGAGCCCAGAGGTGGGAGAGGAATATATGATGTGTTCAGGAGGAATGTACAGAGGGTGTGTGCGGATGGAGCAACATAGGGTTGGGGGATGTATATAGCAGAAATATGTACAGGGATTTAGACTCTGGCCTAGACTGTGAGGAAGCACTGAGAATTTTTGAGCTAGGGGCAGAGGTGGGACTTCATGGGATGACTCCATCAGTGTGTAGAACAGTCTGGAAGAGAGAGATTGTGGTACGGAGCTAGGTTTGCTAAAAGAGCTTGATGGTGAGTTTACTGAGGGCAGTAAAAGTGTGTCTGGCTTTTTTCATTTAGCAAAAGGATTCATTTATGTTGTAGCATGTGTCCAAACTTCATTCCTTTTCAAGTAATATTCTATTGTATAGATATACCACATTCGTTTTTCCATCCATCAGTTGATGGCCGTTTGAATTGTTCCACTTTGGGGCTATTATGAATATTGCTGCTATGAATATTTGTTTACCATGTTTTGTGAGGACATACATTTTCATTTCTCTTGGATATATACCTGGGAGGGAGTCACTAGGCCGTATAACTCTGTGTTTAGCCTTTTGAGGAACTGCCGGACTATTTTCCTAAGTGACTGTACCATTTTGCATTCCCACCAGTGATGTGTGAGAGTTCGTTTTTCTGCATGTTTGCCAATACTTGTTATGGTCCAGCGTTTTGAATATAGCCATCCTAGTGGGTGTGAAGTGCTGTTCCATAGTTTTGATTTGCATTTCTCTAGTGACTAATGTGGAGAAGGCAATGGCACCCCACTCCAGTACTCTTGCCTGGAAAATCCCATGGGCGGAGGAGCCTGGTAGGCTGCAGTCCATGGGGTCGCCAAGAGTCGGACACGACTGAGCGACTTCCCTTTCACTTTTCACTTTCATACATTGGAGAAGGAAATGGCAGCCCACTCAAGTACTCTTGCTTGGAGAATCCCAGGGACGGGGGAGCCTGGTGGGCTGCCGTCTGTGGAGTTGCACAGAGTCGGACACGACTGAAGTGACTTAACAGTAGCAGTGACTAATGATGTTGAGCTTCTTTTCATGTGTTTATTAGCCAGTATCTTTGGAGAAATGTCTGTTCAAATTCTTTGCCCATATAAAAGTAGAGTTATTTGTCTTCTGTTACTGAGTTGTAAGAGTTCTTTATAAGTTCTGTATGAGATACATGATTTGCAGATATTTTCCTTTATTTGGGTTGTTTTCACTTTCTTAATGCTATTTTTGGCCACACAGAAGTTTTACAGCTTGATGTAATCTTAATTTATCTTTTGTTTCATCATTTGTGCTTTTGATGTTGCATTACTACTATTGTTTAAGGGATTGTTGATTATGCCTTGGGTTTAAGGTTGAATAACACAGAGGTAGGTGATGATATTATTAGTAGGGCACAGAATGCAGAAGGGGAAGGATGGGTGTTTCAGAGATGGGAAGTACTTGGGGTACAGAAGGGAGTGAATTCTGTTTTGGATATGCTGAGTTTAAGGTACAGAGAGGACCAGCAGAGAAAGACATACCAAGTGGACAGCTGGAAATAAAAAATTTGAGCAAAGGAAAGAATTCTGGAGATGAAAAAAAAGAGAATTAGGAGGCATCTTCTTTGGAATGACAAGTAAAGCTACAGAAGTAGATGAGATTCACCCCAACGGGGGATAGCATCTAAGAGGAAAGAAAAGGGGGACCTAAAACAGCCCTCTGAAGATTATTTCCATGTTTGGGAGAGTGTGTGGAGGACTGTTTGGAGGAAAAATAGAAAAGTGGTGTGTCACGGGGCCAAGGAAGCGTGTGTCGAGGAGAATGTGACTGGAGCATCGCACCAGGAGCAGAGGAAGGAGGGGAGATGTGGGAAAGCGCAGCTCAGCTGCAGAGAGGTCAGGCAGGGACATGAGGTGGAAAATGTGGACCGAGGGTGTCAGAGTGGGCGGGAAGGCGGTGGCAGGAAACGTGAAGTGTTCATAGTTAAAGAAAGAGGAAGTGGAGGAGCTTCATAGAAACATAGAGTATAAAGTTTCATTTTTGCCTTGGATTTGAGGATTAGGGCTTGTGTATTTTGTGGCCTATGGGGAAGGAGAGATGGGAGAGACGATAGATTTAGTGGGAGGGATTACCTGATAGGCCAAAGTCTTGGTATTGACGGGAGGGACCAGTGATGAATGGAAGAGCTGCTACTAGGTCGCTTCAGTCATGTCCGACTCTGTGTGACCCCATAGACGGCAGCCCACCAGGCTCCCCCGTCCCTGGGATTCTCCAGGCAAGAACACTGGAATGGGTTGCCATTTCCTTCTCCAATGCATGAAAGTGAAAAGTGAAAGGGAAGTCGCTCAGTCGTGTCCGACTCTTGGCGACCCCATGGACTGCAGCCTACCAGGCTCCTCCACCCATGGGATTTTCCAGGCAAGAGTACTGGAGTGGGGTGCCATTGCCTTCTCCTCATGGAAAAGCAGATCTTTTCAAATTCCTTTTACCACAGCTTTTTTTTTTTTTCTTTTTTTGAGGTAGATTTCCTAACATCTTTTGGTGTAGTATTTGGGTCAGTAGTTTGGGACTTGATCGAGTTTAGAGCATCTCAAGGTAAAGGATTTTATTCATCTCTCAGGTATAATCCCTAGAACATAATGGTGTGATAAAGGTAGGTGGGGGCACAAAGTAAGGAAAGAAAGAGGGTCGCATCCTCCAGTATAGCAGGTGAGGTAGTAAGAATGTATATGGGTTCAAATGATGAAGATGAGAAGCTGAAGTTTAGGTGAACAGGAGATGAGCTGATCACTAAGAGCTGGTGAGGTGGAGCTCCCTGTCACCGTTTTCTGTTCTCATTCTTTTACATGTGTTTTCATTATAATATATACATGGAGGGAAAGTGTTAGTCACTCACTCATGTCCGACTCTTTGCAGCCCCATGGACTGTAGCCCGCCAGGCTCCTCTGTCAGTGGAATTCTCCAGGCAAGAATACTGGAGCAGCTTGCCATTTCCTGTTCCAGGGGATCTTTCTGACCCAGGAATTGAACCTGGGTCTCCTGCCTTACAGCAGATTCTTTACCATCTGAGCCACCAGGGAAGCCATATATATATATATTTCTTTTCTTCTTAATATTTATTTCTTTGCTGCATGGAGTTCTTAGTTGTAGCAGGCAGGATCTTTAGTTGCATCTTGTGGGATCTTCCCTAACCAGGGTTTAAACCTGGACCTCCTGCATTGGAAAGGAGAAGTCTTAGCCACTGAACCACCAGGGAAGTCCCAGGACATAAATTCTTTGTCACTGTAAACACAGGAGCAGCACACTCCTGTTGACTGTTTTTGCTTGTTTGTTTTTTTAATTTATGGGAAATTGCTTTACAATGTTGTGTTGGTTTCTGCCATACAGCAACTCGAATCATCATAATTATATATATATGTCTCTCCCCTCCCTCTTGAGCCTCCCTCCCACCCCCATGCCGCACCTTTGGATCATCACAGCGCCAGGTGGGGCTCCCTGTGTTAAATATTCATGGCGGCTTCCTACCGCTGTCTCTGTTACACACGAAAGTGTGTGTGTCAGTGCTGTCTCTCAGTTCATCCCGTCTTCACCTGTCGCCGTTCTCGCCACAAGTCCATTCTCTAGTCAGATCATCAGCCTCGTTCACTTTCAACACCATTTTTTGTGTTCCCAGTTAATGCTCTCAGAGTGGTTAATTGACATCCCTTCAGATTTGGAGCAAGAATGGATTGTGGTCGTGTGCCCTGTTGGAAAAAGAGCCCTTATCGTGGCTTCCCAGGTGAGTAGCCACTCCCACGCCCGTGCCAGTGTGCCTGGCCTGCAGCTTGAGGGGTTCTCTGCATGCTCTGCGTTCCTTATCTGTCAGGCAGCTGTGCCTGCCCAGGGATTGAAATGCTTTCCTGCGGGAGGGATTTGGTGAGAGCCATCTTTGGCCTGCTGGCACCCGTGCAGAGTGTGGAAGCAAAAAGGAGAGGAGACCTTAATGCCTGATGTAACTGTCTTTCCCCACAGGGTTCTACCAGTGCCTACACCAAGAGTGGCTACTGTGTCAACACGTTTCCTTCCCTTCTGCCAGGAGGCAACAGGCGAAACTCAACAACAGAGAAAGGTGCCTACATAAAGTTGTCTGTTTATTAAGTTTTATAATCAGTAAAAGGCAGTGCTTGGTTACTTGCTTAGTTGTTTTAAAGACCCACTTTGAAAGGACACCTTTGAAACTGCACAAAGATACTGTTGTGCCCACTGGGCTCTCCTTCAAGGTCAGGCCTCCTCAGTTGCAGAATAGTTGCCACTTGTGAGACCTGCTGAATTAAACCCCTGAATTGAAGTCAGTGCACCTTCCACATGAACTTCCGTCACAACGTGACAGGTGTGATTTTCTGGAGAAAGGTCCCTCAGAAGACCAAGTGTAACATATAGTAAGCTGTTGCTGGGGCTTCCTGCCAAATTCCCTTTTCTCCTTTATCTTTGTCCTCACCTTAGCTTCTCCCTCCCACCTCGGCCCAGCCGAGGAGACTAAAGGTTAAATAACTTGCCCGCAGTCATTCAGCGAGGAGTTGGCAGAGCTGGGCCTACACAGTTCCCTTGTCTCTACCGGCTCAGGCTCCCTTGGTGCTTCCTGCTGTCCTCTGTCCTGAGCCCAGATCCCTCCAATGTTTTTTTCCACTCTGGACTGAAATGGGCCCTCCCCTGCCCCCTGCCCTGTTATTTTAGTCCTTGGATCCCACCAGACTGTTCATATCCTGTCTGTTCATGAAGCATTTCCTGATGTCCAGTCCCCTTTTCCTGGAACTCTCGTTTCTCTTAGTTTGTGCTACACATTGTAGTTCTTGGTTTTCTCTTTGTTCACCTTATCTCCTCAACTGGATTGTAACTTCCCTAAAGGCAGGGATGACTTACAGTTAATACTCCCCACAGAAAGCAGTGCCTATGATAGGAACTCAAAAGTAATTGTCAACTAAAATGGAAGGTTCAATTCAGTTCAGTCGCTCAGTCGTGTCCGACTCTTTGCGACCCCATGAATGGCAGCACGCCAGACCACCCTGTTCGTCACCATCTCCCGGAGTTCACTCAGACTCACATCCATCGAGTCCGTGATGCCATCCAGCCATCTCATCCTCAGTCATCCCCTTCTCCTCCTTCCTGCCCCCAATCCCTCCCAGCATCAGAGTCTTTTCCAATGAGTCAACTCTTCGCATGAGGTGGCCAAAGTNCTTCCATGGGGATGGTCTTGATCCTTGTCTCCTGCACAATGTCACGAACTTCATTCCATAGTTCATCAGGCACTCTATCTATCTGCCTTCAAACTTGAGCTTCTCTTAAACCTTATCTAAAGATTCAGAGATCCCGTGTGGCATGGCCTTGACCCCTGACACACCTCGGGCCACCACCAGGCAGCCAGAAAAGGCTGTGAAGCACTTTGTCCCTTAGTGCTGGGGCTTCCTGTGATCACTGAGGGCTGTTGGATGTAGTTCCCAAGCCCCAAAGATGGGACTCCCTAGCTTATGGTGGAGGGAGCCCTGATGGGAACCCTGTACGGACTTTCTGCCCACAGACTACACCATTCTGGACTGCATTTACAGTGAGGTGAACCAGACCTACTACGTTCTGGACGTGATGTGCTGGCGGGGACACCCGTTTTATGACTGCCAGGTAAGGACTGATGCTCTCCTCGTGTCTTCTCCTGCTTGCTTCTCTCTTCCCAGGAAAGTGGCTCAGCACATGGGTTTGGTCCGTGACCAGCTTCTTGGTGTTTACAGGAGGTGGTATATCAAGAACATCATCTAATGTTCCTTGCATCTTTGAGTGTGTTTAAATTAGCTTCTTTTCTAAAAAGAGGTAGGAGGAACTAAGGGAGCATAGCCATTCTCGAGGGGAGGAAGGAGAAGCAGAGTGGAGGGATAGGCTGGGACTCTGTGGACGCTGTAGCCTCCCCTCTCTCCAGAGTGTGGGAGGCTTGCTGGCAGGGAAGACTGCGGGTGGAGGGGATGCTGCCTCGTGCAGGCAGCACCAGGGAGAGAAGGTGGGATGGTAAGCACCATCAGGTAGACTTCTGCCACCCCTGCTCCTTGCCAGCCGCATCCTGACCCTGAATGTCAAGGCCTCCTTAGTATGACGATAAGGGCATGAGTCCCTGAGGGGCTAGCTCTGGAGTCAGATTTTCCAAGTGAGGAAATGCCACCCACCCAATATTCTCCCCTCAAGTTTCACCTTCCCACAACATTTTTCTCAGATTGGTGATACTTACAAGTAACAAGCAGTCATCAAGAGAGAGGCCAGGTCACCCCACAGGGTCCATCTCTGCTCCTGTGCTCCCCCATCCTTGTCCCAGTTTTATTTGTTGTTGTTTAGTCACCAAGTCATGTCCAGCTCTTTGCAACCCCATGGACTATAGCCCGCCAGGCTTCTTTGGAATTTTCCAGGCAAGCACATGGAGTAGGTTGCCATTTCCTACTCCAGGGGACCTTCCCAACTCAGGGATCGTACCCACATCTCCTGCATTGGCTTCTTTACCACTGAGCCACCTGGCAAGTTCTGTCCAGTTTTATAGGAGTGGGTTTTTAATGCTCCCTCTCAGTTGTTAATAGTTTATCATTGTAGTTCTCAATGTGTGGCCTCGGAAAGTTGTTCAAAATGCAAATTCTTCAACCTGTTGAATCAGAGATTATGGGGATGGGGCTTATGTTTTAACAAGCCTCCAAGTCGTCCTCACAGAGGCCCAAGCATGCGAATCACAGGTTATCACCATAGGCTGCTTCTTTCCATAGCCATTACCCCAACCTGGGTTTCCAAATCTTGCCAGATGGTGGTAGTTCAGAATTTTAACATGCATCTAATTCAAAAAATAATAGCCAAGACCTGCATCGCTGAGCACTTTGTGAACATGATCTCACTGAATCCCTTACAACAACTCTAAAAGATAAGTATGTACTATTGTTTTTACTCCTGATCGTTTAGATATGAAAGCTGAAAGCCACAGATGTTAAGTACCTTGCCCAAATGCAGAGCCAAGCCCCAAACTCAGAATTCACAAATTCAATCCAGAACCTGTTTTTCTTTAATTCTGTCGAAGGATGTTTCGTAACATACATTCACAACCTACAAATTTGGTAACTAAAGCCACCTATATTTTGATAATATAAAGAAAAAAGACTTTTTTTTTAAATTTTATTTTGGTTTGGGAAATTTGAAAAGAAAAAGAAAAGCCCCTAAATATCAACAGAAGGGTATGTATCAGAAGTAGTAGTTTATGAGAAGTTACAACTACAAAGGAGTTTCTAAGCCTCAGGTAAAGTAAGACAGAAGTTAACTCGGTGTGCTTTGGAGTCGTGGGGTCCTGGTCCTGTGGTAATGCTGTGTGCCCCTGGGCGAGTGACCAATCTCACCCAGTGACGCCTGAGTCCTCACCCGTAAAATGGAGATCGTGACAATACAATTTGGAGAGGATGGTTGATGATTAATATGATTATGTGCGTAAGGTCCCTTAGCGTGGAGCCTGAGACATAGTAGGCCTTCAGTAATAAATGTTGGCATTACTACTATTAATAATCCTTTTGGATTTAAGGAAAATATATCCAAAGATTTTATGACATCTTCCTGACCTTATAGCAGTGTTTTAACAGAATTGAGGGTAATGCAAGGAGGGCTTAGGTTTTCATCAATCAGGTGACTATTTGTTTCACAGTTTCATTGAAGTATACCTGACGTACAGCACTGTGTAAGTTCAAGGTGCACAGCACAATGGTCGGACTTACACAGATGGTACAGTAAGTTAACACTCATCATCTCATATAGACACCAAAAAAGAAAAACAATAGTTTTTTTTCCTTTGCCATGAGAACTCGTAGGATCAGCAGCTTGCAGCAGCTGTCATGTACACCAGACAGCAGAGCTAACCGTCGCCATCGTGTTGCACTTTCAGTGTCTAGTGCTTGTCTTATAACCGGACATCTGTGCCTTCGGAGCCTCAAGCAGATTTTTAGAATGGGGTGTTTTCGTTCGTAAAACAATATTTTGTTCATGAAACAGCCTTAAAGTCTTTCCCTGTCTCTTTGGCAGACTGATTTCCGATTCTACTGGTTACATTCAAAGTTACCAGAAGAAGAAGGACTGGGAGAGAAAACCAAGCTCAATCCAGTAAGGCCTGGTGTTAGGACTGCAGAGCTCTTTCTGGGGATCAGTTTGGAGTGCTCTGTTGTCTGAATTCAATCATTATGGATAAAATTATCTTTTATTTTTTCCTTTTGAGGCAGCATGGCATAGTGGGAAAAGTATGGACTTAATAGTTATCCAGATTCCAGTTTTGGCTTTTAACAATTATTTGGTTAAGTTAATATCTTCACTTGGCTTTAATTTCTTCATCTGTTTAGTAGGGTTAGTAACACCTACCTTACAGAGTACAATGATCTGACTTACATAGGTGGTACAGTAAGTTAACTATTTGGTGAACCAAATGATGTAAATGTGCAAGTATTGCTAGCATAATACTTTGGGTGAGCACTCAATAAATAGCAGTTGATAGAAAATGCTAATAACTTCTTTTATTAATAATGCTATTTAGAATGCTAGTATGGTGGTTCTCAAACTGTAGCTTGCATCCATAGCCACTGGAGGCTTGTTGAAATTCAAGCTCCTGGGCTTCACCCCCATAGTTTCTGATTCAGTAGGTCTGGGGTAAAACCTGAGAGTTTGCATTTCTAACAAGTTCCCCAGTGAAATTGATACTCCTGGTCCATGGAACACACTTTGAGAACCCCTGCTTTTATATCTGAGCTAAGAGTGACCTCCTCTAGTGAGGTTCCCCTTTTTATAGATGAGGATGCAGGACCAGAGAGAGGGTGCTGCCTTTCCCAAGGTCCCACGGTCCAGGATGATAGCCCAAGGGTGTTTGCTATTCGCTCAGGTATTAAACACAGGACAGCTATTTTCATTGTGTTTTATTTGTTAAGCTCTATAGACTGGCATTTGCTTGGGTTGCTTACAGCATTTTTAAAGGCAACTAGAAAACCAGTTACAGGACAGTAAATGAAGCTAGTACTTCCAGTGACGTTATCAGTAAGGTCCAGGAGGAACACGGGTGCCGCCTCCTCTGAGACGCTGCTCAGCGTGCTCGACGTGTCCTCTCTCACTGAGTCTGCAGGACAACCCTATGCAGGAGGAGCTTTTTATAGACAGGAAAATGGAGGCGTATGGAGATTGAATGATTGACAGAGGTGCACTTCAGACCCAAGCAATCTGACTGAGAGGTTGTCATAATCCTCATCACTTTGTTATGTTGCTTTAGTATAAAATTTTTTGCTGTTGTGGCATTTCACCAGCCCTTTGTTTGGGGCAGCTGTCGTAGCGTTGGGAGAATAACAGAATCCTCACACCTAGTGCAGGGTAGTGGTTCACGGTCTTGACCATATGTTAACATCAACTGGAGAGCTTAAAAAACAAAAATGCTTGGGTCTCACCCCAGAGCAGTTCACTCAGAATTTCAGGGGGAGGCCTAGGCATCAGTAATTTTATTTAAGAGTTTCCCAGATGGTTCTCCTGTAAAAAACACGGTTGAGAATTCTATGCCTAGTAATTCAGAGGATAGGTAGAGGGGGCTGGTTAGGGTGAGATTTAAAATTTTCTTCTTTGATATATTGTTAGCTCTTCAACTGCCGGAACCAATATTGTTTGTAACATATATTAATTATTTGTTCTAATTTATGTTTCAGTTTAAATTTGTGGGACTGAAGAATTTCCCTTGTAACCCTGAGAGCCTGTGTAAGGTGCTATCTATGGACTTCCCTTTTGAGGTAACAAAACCATTGCCTTTATTGCTCTGATGTGATTGTGGGACACAGGGAAACTCGGCTACATGGAGTCTTAAGAGTACCTCTGACTTTGCTGAGTCAAAGTGTCAGAAAAAGGGCTGAAAGCTGACTCTTGGGAAAGGATGTGCTCATGACCCTTCAGAGTCAGATAAGTCAGAAGGCCAGAGCTGGAAAGGCCCTGAAAGGAAAGCTCATCTCCCTCATTTTACAGCTGGAGAAACTGAGGCCCAGAGACAGCTGAGGGTTCCATTCGTGGGTCCTTGTGTCCTCTGTGTGCTACAAGCGTGAGAATCAGCCGCGTATTTGACTGCCACGGCTGATTACGATGTAAAGGCGCTTCTGTGGCCGACAGACTGCAGGGCTTTGAACTCCTCATCCTTTCTTCCTCCGACCAGCAGATGGTCCCCAGGGATGGCAGTGCGTGCTGCGCAGTGGCAGGGCATCAGAGTGGCTAACTTGTCCCAGGTGGCCTAGGACCTCCAGGGTTTTAGTGCTCAACTCAGAGTCTCAGGTCCTCAGGGTCTGCTCAGCCCTGGGGCCTTTTGTCCTCCTCAGAATGTGCCCATACCCTCTACACAGACTTCCTTCGCCCATCATATCCTTTAAAATTCTGCCTAGTCACCCACAAGTATTTGCTTGAACTGAATATAATTTTGCTAAAAGGATCACAGCTTCCCGAATAAGGAAATAGCAAAGGCTGAGCTGCCTTCATTTCTGGGAGTCAATTAAGAAGGTAGTAAGAACACCATCTTTATTTATAACCCTTATGCCCCAGTGACAATAAATGCTTTTTAAAGATGAGTCACTGAATCACAGAAAAGAAAATATGGGACTGTGGGAGGTCTTCCCGTTGAGAAAAACAGTTTCCCAGAACGTAGCTCTCAAACAATTTAGGGGGAGGTTCAGGCAGCCAGAAATGCTGGCTGCTCGACCGGCTGCTTCCCTTGCGCTCAGCAGTCTGGTGTCTTGGAGGGGCTTGTCCAGTTTCCCTCCTTTGTCCCCTGTGTGGAGCACATCCCCAACTCCTGGGACCTCCAGATGGTAGTAAGTACATGGACTCAGAGGAGCGGAGACCTAGGCTCAAGGTGGATTTCTCCTTCATCCTCAATGTGTTTGGGGGAGGCCCCAGAACTGGAGCCGGAGCAGCCCCAGCTCTCAGGCACTTTCGTGGTAGGTAAGAGAGCGAAATGGGGCTTTCCTGGTGGCTCAGATGGTAAAAAATCTGCCTGCAGTGCAGGAGACAGATTCCATCCCGGCTCTGAAAGATCCCTTGGAGAAGGGAATGGCTACCCACTCCAGTATTCTTGCCTGGAACATTCCATGGACAGAGGAGCCTGGTGGACTATAGTCCATAGGGTCGCAAAGAGTCGGACACAACTGAGTGACTAACACGTACTTCAAGAGGGTGAAAGAGTGGGTAGGAAAGCACCCTGTAAATGGGAAAGTACTTTGTATGTCTTTATATATTAAAATTTCGCTTTCTAGGCCATTTCTTCATTTAGAGAAATGCATGTGTGAGAAATGAGGACTCTCTTTCATCTGGCAGTGACCCAGGAAAAAAGAACTGGACCATAGGAACTGCCGCAGCGTACCTAGCTCTCCCGGAGACACGGGCCCCAGAATCCCTTCTCATCCCAGGTTTCCTCTCTCGTAGGTGGATGGGCTTCTCTTCTACCACAAGCAGACCCACTACTGCCCTGGAAGCACTCCTCTGGTGGGCTGGCTGCGCCCCTACATGGTGTCAGATGTTCTGGGCGTAGCTGTGCCAGCCTGCCCACTGACCACCAAGCCAGAATATGCCGGCTACCAGCTCCAGCAGATTATTGAGCACAAGAAGAGCCAGAAGGAGGGCATAATGGGGAAGCTCACACCCAGGGCCTCTGAGAATGGACACTATGAGTTGGAGCACCTGTCTACCCCCAGGCTGAAGAGCCCTCCCCGGAGCCCCGAGCACCCGGAGAGCCTCATGGAGAAGTAGGCCGGGCCGCCTCCCCTGGGAGCCGCAGGATGGTGGCTGCTCAGAGGAAGGCTGGGGAGGTGGCCAGTCACAAGAACAAAGTGACTTCATTTTAGGGCAGACCTTCCGAAGCCATTCCAGCTGGAAAGAGCTTGTCTCCTATCTGAAACGCTGGCTTTAACAGTAGGGGGAGGTTCCCACATTGGGTGGTCTTCGGCTTGAGCAGCAACTCCTGTGAAAATGTATCACAGATCCACAGTGCAAATATATGTCATTCTTAAGAAGTTATTTGTGGTTCTTAAACTTTAGACTGTCAGCAGTCTCCCCCACCTCCACTCCTTCAGGCTACCTAAACCATGACTGTTGAAGTGTTGGCCCGTTTCACTCTGTTTAGCACTTAAGCATTCTGCTGAGTTTCTAGTTGCTGCTGTTGGTAACGTCATTTTCTAAAAGGTCTTACCAGGAACTGCAGTTCTTGGTATTTGAATATGTTCCCTCTTCTGAGAAGACAAGTGTGATTTTCTCTGGTTTTGACACAGCCAGAGATAAAATGCAAATAGAGTTCATTCACTGCTTCCACCAACATTTGAACATCTTCCAGAAAATAAGCCTTGTGCTAGGTCCAGGGGTGTAGAGTGGGCTGTGGTGTGGAACAGGATTTCATCCCTGTCCTTGAGCTCAGGATCCAGTGAGAAAATAAACTCACTAGCATCTAGATTGTGGGATGATAGCTTTAGTGCAGAAAGACGGGTGGGGGAGACTGGGAGGAGCAGAGGGAGGTTTCAGAGCTGGGCTGAGACTCAGAGGAGGGACAGAAATGTGCTCTGTGGACAAGGCGGGTGGGTTTCTCGCAGAAGCAGGAGTTTATGCAGTTGCACCCCTCCAGAGCTGAGCAGGACTTGCTCTGGGGCCTGACGTGGGTTCAGCATGGCTCAAGGGTAAAGTGGGGCTGGGAGGCTGTGGGAAAGGAGGCTGGAAAGAGGTGGCCTTGACCGTAAGTGACCCTGACCCTGTGTGTTTAAGGTGTGTTATACAGAGGTTTGGGATTTTATATCATGGATGAAAGGGAGCTGATGAAGCGCTTTGAGCAGGCAAGATCCACTCAGATTTGTGGACGAGAGCTCTGTGACAGCTGCGGGGGTGGAAGGTGGCCTCTAACACCAACCAGTTAGTTTCTGCTCTTTGTTCAGGAAATGTGTCCCATTTCCCGTGGCCTCAATCTGCTTCCCATACTGCTTTCCACTTTTCTAGGACTTCTCTTAGTAGACAAAAGGTCTTCACTATTCTACTCCAATGTACTAGTATCCCGCGGAGAAATTTTCAGAGGGATCCGGGTCAGATCTTGTCTGACATGCAGTTGTTTCTTTGTGTTGATCAATTCTGGGAACGGATCTGGGCAGAAGCTGTGGTTAAGCAGAGCCTCATTACCCAAATTCAGCGCCCCATTGGAACTAGCCTCAGTGTTGGGCTCTTAGAGGGCCACTCAGGCTGACACTGTAAAATTGGAGAAGGGAGAAACCCCCTTCCCTACCCAATAATGACCCAGCTGACCGCAGATTTAAGCATGCCTACATCAGTAAGCTGTTTCCTGAATTTAGGTCAATTCTGTAATAGGAACATCATGTTCCCCTTGCCAAAAAGCATGTCGTAGGCTGCTTAGAGGTTTAGTCTCTGTTTAATGATCTTCTGGATGCTCTAGTTTGTGCTTTCAGCAGGCAACTATCATTTCAGGAGCTGTGCATGCCAGTATCAGTAGAGATATGACCAGACTCCGCCCCAAAATAATCCGGTTGGAAGGACTACTTCCCTCAAAGAATGCTCTCTGGGGACAGATGCATGAATCAAAGAACATACCCAAACGTCACCATGTACAACTTGATACTGTTAAATGGTAACTTGAAGGATGTTTCTCAAGGGTATGCCCTCATATTTTTAAATGAGCCAGTATGATTTATCAGTCACTGAATAGAATGTGTCTCCTGGTCATATTTCTCTGTGAATTATGAAATCACCCCCTGCCACCCATTTCAGAGACGGTTGTGTTGCCAGTTTCTGTGATTGGATACTAGTTATTTTAATGTTAACTCCAAATTTATATTGTAGAGGAAATGGAGAAGAGAGAGGTGGGACTTAAGGACATGGTGACTCGCTAGCTGTGAAATGAAAGAAGTGGACAGGAGGAGGAAATGGCAACCCACTCCAGTATTCTTGCCTGGGAAATCCCATAGACAGAGGAGCCTGGCGTGCTACAGTCCATGGGGTCGCAAAAGAGTCGAACATGACCAAGGGGCTGAACAACAACAACAAAATGTGAATGAGTGTAAAAAATGTGAAGTATTGATTTGGGAGGTTTCCAGTTTTGGCATGTAGGCAAATTTACAAATACCAAATCTGTGAAAAAGGAGGACTCAGTAATTGTCTTGCCATAAATTATGCATAAAGACATTAAGAAAAAAAAAAGAAACGGACAGGAATCATCAGAATGATTCTTAAGTTCCTAACTTGGGTGCCTAAATGCTATTAACAAGGACAAGCATCTCAGGAAGATCATGACTGGGAGGGACTCCGGGGCGGAAGGATAATGAGCTCATTTTGGACAAGCTGAGTTTGAAATGAGTGGGAGATTCTTCATCATTTCTCCGCTGCAGCACTGCCAGCGTCTCTCACCTGGTTTTCCTGCCACCAGTCTTCCCCACCTTCCCTTCAGTTCTAATCTGTCTCTGTCACAACAACTGGCAGAGTGACCCTTTGTAAAAATGCAAATCTGATCATGTTACTTCAAGGACTTCTCACGGCCTAGAAGGTACACGTAAAGCTCCTTGGCCTGCTGTGCAAGTTTCTTCATGACCTGGCCTTAGTCTATCTGTCTCATCTCATGGATACCTTGCCGCTTTTACTGCCTCCTCTCTAGCCATGCTGCTTTGTGGTTTAGTCCAAACACGTGTTTCATACTAATCCCCGCCACCCCCAAACCAGCCCTCCTCGCTCTGATTTCATCCACTTGATGAATATACCTACCCATCTGTGTTTTTGGCTGCTCCAGGTCTTAGTTGTAGCACACGGGATCTTTTGAGTTGTAGCATGCAAACTTTTAGTTGCAGCATGTGGGGTCTAGTTCCCTGACCAGGGATCAAACCCAGGCCTCTTGTGTTGGGAACATGAAGGCTTAGCCACTGGACCACCAGGGAAGTCCCTACCTATCCACATGTTGAATAGACAGATACCTGTTTAGAACATTACCTCTGCAGGTGCAATTAGCCATTTTCATCTTTGTGCCCTCCCCATTCCATTACATATTTCCCAAAGTTAGGATAGTCTCCAAGACTGTCCTTTGATTTGGTAATTTACCAGAAGGACTCAGCACACTCACTGAAAACTGTTTTACTCCCAGTTACAGTTTATCACTGAAATGAAACATTTAAGTCCCAGTAGCATCATGGACAGCTTTAAATTTCCTAGTAATTGTGTGACAAAACTCATGGAATATTGCCAACCAGAGAATCTCACCTGTACCTTGGTGTCCGAAGTTCGTTGTTGAACTTAGTCATACAGACCTGGTTGGCCTACCTCATTCTCCAGCTGCTCCTGAGGTCTGGCTGATAACATGTCACATTGCTGGATTATCTGGTGAGGCAAAAGATACCCATGCAAACAAAGACATTATTGTTAGTTAAGACATTCCAAGGGCTTAGAGGTTACTTCCCAGGAGCCAAGGGCAAAGGCCAGCCTCTCTTTGGGCAAGGTTGAATTATTTATGACAGACTTCCTCTATTAGATGGTAAGCATTTTGAGGTCAGGAACTTGGTTTTATTCATCTTTCAGTGCCTGGTACCTGGCAATATGACTGGTACTTGCACCAATAAGTGTTTGCTGAGTGAATGAAATGATGAGCTGGAATGAGAATGCAGTCTGGAGGGGAGCCCCTCCCCTCTCTCCTGCCCAGGGAAGTGACCCTGGAGTGGAGAGAAGATTGAGAGGAGGCGTGTAGGCTGCTAACAGGTGGTTGGATATGCTACAGACTTCTATGAATAAGAACTACATTTAATTCATGAATGTGATTAAAAGGAGAGCCATAAAAGGGGACATCCTGGGCAGTCTAGTGTTTAAGTCCTTCTACTGCAGAGGGTGCAAGTTCCTTGATCCCTGGTGGGGGAAACTAAGATCCTGCACTTGCCACCTGGTGTGGCCAAAAAAACAGGACAGCCATAAAGACTTCACACTGCATACCTTGGAGGAGGGAAAGAAATGACCTTCCCAGCTACAGACTTCCTTTCTAACAGAGAAATCGATGAAAAGCTCAGCTGGTAAAGAATCCATCTGCAATGTAGGAGACCGCAGTTCGATTCCTGGGTCAGGAAGATCCACTGGAGAAGGAAGAGGCTACCCACTCCAGTATTCTTGGGCATCCCTTGTGGCTCAGCTGGTAAAGAATCCACTTGCAATGTGGGAGACCTGGATTCGATTCTTGGGTTGGGAAAATCCCCTGGAGGAGGGAACAGCTACTCACTCCATTATTCAGTTCCATGAACTGTATAGTCCGTGGGGTCACAAACAGTCAGACACGACTGAGTGACTTTCACTTATATATATATATATTTATTTTAGGCTGCGCTGAGTCTTCACTGTTGCACTTGGGCTTTCTCTGGTTGTGATCAGGGGTTGCTCTTCATTGTGATCACAGGCTTCTCACTGCGGTGGCTTCTCTTGTTGCAGAGCGTGGGCTCAGTAATTGCAGCTCCCAGGCTCTAGAGCACAGGTCAGCATTCGTGGCGCACACACAGGCTTAGTTGCTCCAGAACATGTGGGGTCTCCCTGGACCAAGGATTGAATGTCCCTGCATTGGCAGATGGATTCTTAACCACTGGACCCCCAGGGAAGCCCAAATGTGTCTTTTGAATTATGAATTTCTCTGGGTATATGCCCAGTAGTGGGATTGCTGGGTCACATGATAGTTCTATTTTTAGTTTTTGAAGGAACCTCCGTAGTGGCTGTACCAGTTTATATTCCCACCAACGGTATAGGAGGGTTCCCTTTTCTGCACTTTTTCCAGCATTGGAAGGACTGATGCTAAAGCTGAAACTCCAGTACTTTGGCCACCTCATGCAAAGAGTTGACTCATTGGAAAAGACTCTGATGCTGGGAGGGATTGGGGGCAGGAGGAGAAGGGGACAACAGAGGATGAGATGGCTGGATGGCATCACTAACTCGATGGACGTGAGTCTGAGTGAATTCCAAGAGATGGTGATGGACAGGGAGGCCTGGCGTGCTGTGATTTATGGGGTCGCAAAGAGCTGGACACGACCAAGCGACTGAACTGAACTGAACTGAAGGGGGTGAGGGTAGAGGGAAGGTACGTTGAGAGATTGGGATTGACACATATATACTACTATATATAAAATAGATAATTAATCAGGACCTACTACTGCAGGGGGCCCCAACCCCCGGGCCACAGACGGGTTGGTACCAGTCCGTGGCCTGTTAAGAGCCAGATTCCACAACAGGAGGTGAGCAGTGGGTAAAGCTGAAACCATCTCCCCACCCCTAGTTCATGGAAAAACTGTCTTCCACAAAACCAGTCCCTTTCCACAAAAAGACTGGTGACTCCTGACCTACTGTATAGCACAGGAAACACTATACAATACTGTGTAATGGCCTATATTGGAAAAGAATCTAAAAAGAATGGATATATGTATATGTATAACTGATTCACTTTTACACCTGAAACTAACACAACATTATAAATCAACTATAGTCCAATAATAATAATAGCCTCAGGCAGAAAATATCTGAGGGAAGGGACAGAGTCCCCAAAAGTAGGATGTGTATATTTGTTTCTCACATCCATTTCATGAGATGGTGAGTATTTTGAAAAGTTTATTTTTTAAAATCTGCTTTGATGAGGCAGAAAAATGACCCCAGAGGCAGCCTTGGAAACTGGGAGGTGGGCCTCATTTTTGGACCCAGCCCAGGAGCATACTTCCCATCTTCAGGGACAATGTGGAACTGGAAGAGGCAAATTTTGATACCTAGAGANTCTCACATCCATTTCATGAGATGGTGAGTATTTTGAAAAGTTTATTTTTTAAAATCTGCTTTGATGAGGCAGAAAAATGACCCCAGAGGCAGCCTTGGAAACTGGGAGGTGGGCCTCATTTTTGGACCCAGCCCAGGAGCATACTTCCCATCTTCAGGGACAATGTGGAACTGGAAGAGGCAAATTTTGATACCTAGAGAGCTCTTCTGGCTAGGACTTTGCACAGACCATTAACATTTTTAGCAAACTTCCTCCATTCCTCCCTCCCAGTGGGTTGGCAGCCTTTCAAGTCTTCTATCTCTCCCTCTGTTTTTGCCCTTCGGGTTTTCTCTGCAGTCAGTCTGGGAAATAAAAGATGGAACTCAAATCTGTCAGTTCTTATTCTCATTAGGAACTTAAACAAAAGTTTTTAAAAGGTAGGAAGTTGAAACTGGCTCAAATTAAGTTTTATCTATGGGCCTTATCCATTCTTCTCTGGCCTCCCCACTAACACAGGTAAGTCAAAGAGAGTGAGACTAAAGTAACTAATTGGTACCTTGCACCTGTATTGAATGTTTTCCCATGAGCAATGAAGTATCCAAGGTAACCAAACCTATTTGGTACTCTTTGACAGGAAATGGACCTTGTCTAGGGCTTCCCTGGTGGCTCAGTAGTAAAGAACTCGCCTGCAAAGCAGAAGATGCAAGTTTACATCCCTGGGTAGGGAAGATCCCCTGGAGGAGGGCATGGCAACTCACTCCAGTATTCTTACCTGGAGAATCCCATGGACAGAGGAGCCTGATGGGCTTCAGTCCATAGGTTCACAAAGAGTCTGACTCAACTGCAGCAACTGAGCATGAATGCATGGACCTTGTTTGCAAAAAAGGATGGGTCCATTCTTTTAGCAAACTTTGGTTGAGTACCAGCTTCTCTGAACTATATATTATGCCAGGTTCTAAAGGGAGAGCAATGAATAAGACATTAAGGAAACCTCAAGGAACTCATGGTGCCCTCAAGGAACTCATGGTGCCTTCAAGGAACTCATGGTCTAGTGGGGGAGACCAGACAAATAAGCGAATAATTACAATTCAGACTGTTGGGTAACCTCTAGAAAATGGGTATCAGGTATAGATGTAACATAGACTCAGTTCAGTTCAGTTCAGTTCAGTCGCTCAGTCGTGTACAACTCTTTGCAACCCCATGAATTGCAGCACGCCAGGCCTCCCTGTCCATCACCAACTNACACACACACACACAATAGAGACTCCTACTTGTTGCTTTGAGAAATCCCCTGTGGGCCCTGCCCACTCACATCCCCCGTTGCCCATGAGACCCTCAGGCTGCGCTGTGGAGCCTTGGGCACAAATTTGCTGCAATGCAGCCATCCCTTTCCTACCTCTCACACCTTTGTTCCTAGAATTCTCACACCCCCAACCCCCTGGCTGGCTCTGGCACATCTGCTGAGAAGTGCTCTCCTCAGAGCTCTTCAGATAACTCCTTTTAAACAAAGGCCCCCGCAATTGCCAATCGGGAACCAGTCCTATTCAGCCTGCCAGTTGGTGATAACTGCCGCTCATCTTACACCAGCCTCTACCCTGATATGGGGGCTGGAGCAACTGTAGCTCCTCCCAGGGCAGGGACTGCAGAGTTCCTCTTGCCATTGTCTCCCTGCGGCTCATCATGGTACGTGGGAGGTGCTCATAAACTTTTGTGGGGTTGGATCCAGCTTTCTAAAACGACAACGGGCTGATGTTGCTGAAAGTCCTGGTGACCTGTGCTGTGCTTGGCCTCAGCTCTGTGTCTGTTTCCTACAGCTGCTGTAACAAATTGCCACAGATTGAGTGGCTTCAAACAACACATATTTATTCTCTTCCAGTTCTGGAGGTCAGAAACCTCCAGTCTTGCTGAACTAAATCAACATATTGGCAGGACTGCATCCTCCTGGAGGCTCTAGGGGAAAGATCCATTTCTTCATCTTTTCCAGTTTCTAGAAACCGCCTGCATTGGCTCATGACCCACTCCTCCATCTTCAAAGGTAGCAGCACAGAGTCTTCAAATCTCTCTCCATCTTCTTCCATCATCACATCTCCTCCTCTCATTCTGGCCTTCCTGTCTCCCTCTTATAAGGACCCTTGTGATTAGAGTGGGCTTCCCTGCATAATCCAGGATAAACTTCCTGTCTCAAAACCCTTCACTTACTCACATCTGCANGGCTCATGACCCACTCCTCCATCTTCAAAGGTAGCAGCACAGAGTCTTCAAATCTCTCTCCATCTTCTTCCATCATCACATCTCCTCCTCTCATTCTGGCCTTCCTGTCTCCCTCTTATAAGGACCCTTGTGATTAGAGTGGGCTTCCCTGCATAATCCAGGATAAACTTCCTGTCTCAAAACCCTTCACTTACTCACATCTGCAAAGTGCCTTTAACATGTAACATATTTGCAGGTTTGGGGTATTAGGACATGGACATCTTCAACAGCCATACTACCAGCCACAAGCCCCAAAGCCTTAGCCTGCCAGTCAGGGCTGCAAACCTATGAACCTGCATTTCCTTCTGGTCAGTCCACACCCACACCCTCTTCTCCTGGCCCACATTCTCCTCCCTGGTCACTCTACAGATGTGGCCCTTTTCTATCTTCCACACTTTTGTCCCTAGAATTCTCACACCCCAAAACCCAGTGTCTCTCATCCAGTCTCTCCTTCAAGCCCCCACTGAAAATTCAGCTTCCCAGGAAGCCATTCCTGATCCCCGAGATGAGAGTGGCCTCCCCTCCTGGGTCACACATGGGCGATGGCTCTGACAGGCGGCATTGCTCAGGTTCAAAGCCTGGCTCTGTCATTTGCTACCTGTGTGACCTCAGGCAAGTTAACGTCAGTGTGTCTTAGTATCTCTTCATATATAGCAACTATAATTTAGAAAAAAAATTAATGAATAATAGTGGTGCTTTTATAAGACTGTATAAGGGTTAAATGAGACCATGTACATAAGATGCTTCAGCACAGAGCCTGGTATGCAATGGAAACTTGATTTAAAAAATAGTCCTGGGGACCTCCCCGGCTGTCCAGTGGTTAAGGCTCTGCACTTGCCCTGCAGGGGATGTGGGTTCATTCCCTGGTTGGGGAATGAAGATCCCACATACTGCACAGTGCAGCCAAAATATAATAAAAATTAATTTTAAAAACACTTGCATTATTTAAAAGGAAAAAAGGAAGTCCTATTTCCATTGTTACTGGTGTGCAAGGCTGTAACTCATAAGTAGACCAGTGTTACTCATCCCTGTGCCCCCAAGGGGCCCCCTGGCACCGTCACAGATGCTGGTTGATCTGCACGAGAGGGATGGAGGGGTGGATGCGTGGCCGCATTTATTTGCCATTATCTAGCGGAGTGTGTGATCAGACCCTTGGAGCCAGAAGGAGAAGTAGGCTCCTATGGCCCCAGGCTGAGCAGAAGTGGCAGTTTAGCTGTCAGGGGCAGACAGGCGTCTCCACAGAACGTATCAAAGAAAGTTGGAGAATGTAGGGGTATCTGGAAAGCTTCCCAGAGAAGGTGAGTGTGGAAAGCTTGGAGTGAAGTGAGGCAAGGGGCCAGCTGGCCTCTCTCCCTGGGCCCTCCCTGTCTGTCTGCTGTTTTATATCACCTTCTCCAGCCTCCCAGGCCCTGCAGTGCAAATGTTCTTTCAAACAGTGGCGAAGCCCAAGAGAAGTTGGTTTATAGGTGCTGAGAGGGTCCCTGGGGTTGAGATGGCTCTTTTGTGACTGGGGGTCCACAGAAGGCTGTTCCTGCTCAGCCAGGGTCGGGGGCTGTTTCCTCCAGGCCTTCTTGGTGGCGGGGGAGGAGAGTCAAGGTCTGTCAGGGCTCTGCCTCAGAAAGACTCCCATAAAGAAAAGAGCTCCTAAAATTCTACCAGGGCAAGAGTGGTCTGCTGGGGGGACCAGATTCCTATTTGGGAAAAGAAAAAAAAAGTCATTTTCTAGACACTTGGGCAACATTACAGAAAAGAGGCCCACGTTCACTCACCTGAAACTCTGCCCTGCACTGTGAGTGCCTCTGGGCTTCCAGAGATCAAGCAGGGAAGACCCCGTTCCTGGGCCACCGCCCCTGCTCACCGTGCTGTGGCCGCAGAGGCCTCCTCTGGGCTCCCACCACAGCCCGGCTGGCCCTCGGCACTGGAGACAAGGCCTGGACTGAAGGCCACACTGCCTGAGTTCTGATCCCACGTCCGTGAGAGCTAGCTGTGGGGCCTCGACATGCTCCACCCCTCTGAGTGTCCCTCCCTGGAGGATGGCTAATGATGCCTCCTGGCAGGGCTGTCGTGAGGCACGCGTGAGCCTTGGATAAGGGTGCTTGGCATGGCTCTGGGCACACACAGCACCGGGGTTACCTGCCTTCTGCCCTTGCTTCAGAAGGCTGGGGCTCCCAGCACCGTTAGAAAGCCATCACTCGCACCCGACTGTGAGCATCTCTGGGCGCAGCTACGGCCTCTGGAGATCAAGGAGCAGGTCCTGGGAGAGAAGAGGGTCACCCCAACCCTGACAGGAGAGAGCCCCAGCCTGGCTCAGCCAAGGGCTCTTCACCCCCCACAGCCTGGCCTTGGAGGTTTGTCGTTGAGCAGGACGCTGGGTCTGAGCCAGGAGCAGATTCTGCACGCTCGGGTGTTCAGCCCTCCTGGGGAGCAGCACCAACCTGCCCCAGCCTGCCTGGGCCTGGCTCCTGGCTTCCTGGGCCACTCGCCAGGATGCTGAGGCCTTGGCCAATTGTCTGTTGTTCCCACTCCTGGCCATCCCCTGGGGAGGTCACAGACACAGCCAGTCCAGGCAGACGCTGGCAAGGCCCCAGGCTCAGAGGAGACCCCACTGCCCGCTCCCTGATGTTGGGGTGTGTCCCAGAGGAGGGTCTTCGCAGGCCAGCGCGCAGGCTCAGGGAGGAGGAGCTGTGAGCCCCTCCCTCCAGGGCACCCCTGACCCTGTCCAACGCCATAGCCCCACTCCCTTACGGCAGCCAGGTTATTTCCCCTCTCTGGACCTCAGTTTCCTCATCTGCAAAATGGAGGCGGAAGGCTGGAAGACGTCTACTCCCGGCCTTTCAGGTCTGAACTTATGGACCTCCCCTGAGTGCTCACTGGGTTTCTGGGTCGAACTTTTGGAGCACCCTTGGCTCCTGCCCAGGGGAGGAGCCTCAGAAACAGTTGCGTGTATGTTATAGTCACTGTCGGGTGAGGAAACGGGGGTTCCGAGACGTGACGGCCGTGTCCAGGGTCACACAGGCTGAAACCAAGTCATGCTGGCTCTCAGCCCCTTGCCCATCGCGGCCCACTCTCCCACCCTCAGGGGCACCAGCCCAGTGGGGTGCAGCCCAGGCCGCCACAAGCACCCTCAGCCCTGAGGTTGTAACTGAAGAAAGTTGTCCAAACCTCTGTTTTTCTCATGGTGGCCTGCCTCTGTCCCAATTTACAGTTTCCCCGGACTTTAGGGTAACAAAAATAATAAACATTCGTTCTTACTGAAAGTTTCCACTCTGTTGTAGGTACTTTCTGTGTATTAACTCAGTATGACCCTAAGAGCTAGGAATTATTGTGACTCCATTTTACAGATAAGAACACTGAGCCACGGGCTTCCCAGGTGGCACTAGTGGTAAAGAATCTGCCTGCCAATGCTAGGAAACGTAAAATACCCGGATCTGATCCCTGGATAGGGAAGATCGGAGGAGGGCATGGCAACCCACTCCAGTATTCCTGCCTGAAGAATTCCATGGACAGAGAAGCCTGGAGGGTTATGCAGGCTTGGAGGGTCACAAAGAGTCAGACACAACCGAAGCGACTTAGCATGCATTCACATTGAAGCACAGAGAGGTTAAGTAATGTGCCTAAGTCACACAGCTTGTAAGCAGCTGTCTCATCCCCATGCTCCCTAGAGAACAGAGCCTAAAGCAAAGCTTATGCTCCAAGGCTTTGCTTGGAGTGCATTGTAGGGCACAAAAGTAAGGAGAGGGGAAAGAAGGAAGGAAGAAAAGGGAGGAAAGCAAATACAAGATAGAGCATTTCTGAGCTGGACACCATCCCACAGGAGAACACAGCTCTTTGCTGCATCACGGAGGACGTCTGGACAGGCCCTGTGCTCTGCTCCTGGGAACATTTCGATGAGAGGAGGAAGGGAAGGGACTCACCACAAACTTTCTCCTGTGTGTCCAGAAGAAGGAGCCTATGCAGAGTGAGGAGTGTGGTGACCTGGAAGGAGAAAGGACAGGAGAGGTGAGAGCCAGCCCTCCATGTGGCAGGCCGGATCCGAGTCCCAGCCAGCACCCTGCATCCTCCCGTGTTTAGTTGTTAACCTTGTCTTGGATTGTGTGGGTCATTTTGCTGTCCTTTTTGCTTCAGTTGGTTTCATTCAGGGTTTCTGGCCCCTGGCAACCAAGAGTGCCCATTTTACAGATGAGCAGACTGAGACTCCGAGTGGTAAGGTGACTCAGCCTGGGTCACATAGCTAATCCAGAAACCAGTGTGCTCAAACTTGGCCTGTCCCATCCAGACCCTGAGCATGAGGGTCACGCAGCCCGCCATCCAGGCCTCTCTAGGTGAGGGAAGATCAGGGTAAGGGGAGAAGGCGTGTCCTCTGCAGATGTGGGGCAGGTGTCTGGGTCTGCTCCCTTCCTTCCTCTCTGCCCTAACTTTTTCCATCAAAGGACTTGGTCCTAGGTGGCCCCGTCACCCCTTCCAGTGTTTCCCCACTTGTTATCTATAGAGTCATCTATGCTCCCACGTTCCTCTGCCCTGGCCTTCAGAAAAGTTCTACCATGGTGGCCTGAGTCTCTGAGAAGCTGAGTCCCTGGAGAGGAGATTGAACCTCAGAAATCCCTGTCTTCTATCTTCAGTTGGAGAAAACTCAGCTCTGATTCCAGGGCCCAACTCTGCATCCCCTCCTCCCTCATTCATCACAGACAGTGACCCACCTGAGAGGATGTGGCTGCAGCCCAGGACCACAGCGCTCTCCGGTGTACAGGGGTCTCATAGCTGAAGCCTTGGGGCCCGATGTCCAGGGCACACTGTGGTGGCTGACACATGTATCCCGCGGAAATGGAGGAAGACAGTTTCTGTGAGTGAGGGTGGTTGGTGATGGCAAGATCCATGGATCTTGAGAAAAGAGAAGCTGGGAGGCACTGTGGCCAGCAGAGGTCAGCAGAGTCCCAAAGTTCTCCTGCCCTTCCAAGCCCTGGGCCCATGAAGCCTCAAGCCAGAGCCCCAAGATGCAGCATTTCAAAAAACAAACAAACAAAAAATTACATATGTAACACATATACATGGTAACAAAAAAGTAGCCCAGAGGAACTGATACAGAAAATATACAGCATGCACCCCCTCCCAAGCCCAGAGGCACCTGGTGGGGTGAGTGTGGGAGGTGTTTTGTATTGAAGCAAAGTCAAGTTGCTCAGTCGTGTGGCATTCTTTGCGATCCCATGGACTGTAGCCTACCAGGATCCTCCCATGGGACTTTCCAGGCAAGCGTACTGGAGTGGGTTGCCGTTTACCTCTCCAGAGGATCTTCCCCACCTGGGGATCGAACCCAGGTTTCCCACATTGTAGACAGATGCTTTACCATCTGAGCCACCAGGGAATTGATTCATTTATTTGTGTTGAAGTATGTTGATTTACCATATAGTGATACTGTATGATATCTCTCATATGTGGAATCTAAAAAATAATACAAATGAATGTGTACACAAAATGGTAACAGACTCACAAACAAATTTATGGTTGCCAAAGGAGATTGGGAGTGAGGAGAAACAAATGAGAGGCATGGGATTAGCAGAGACAAACCATTTGGATTTTTTTTTAACTGTTTTTCTTCTTTTTTTTTTAGCTGTTTCTTTAAACTTTTTAAAAAGTTGAATTATAATTGATTTATAATGTTGTGTTAGTTCTTTGAATTAACAGCATAATGATTCAGTTATATAGAATTCTTTTTCAAAATCTCTTTCATTATATGTTATTACAAGTTAGTAAATATAGATATAAATACAAAATATAAATATCCTTGTACTGTACAGTAAATCCTTGTTGCTTATCTATGAAGATTTCTGGGTTTAGGGCTTCCTGGTGGCTCAGATGGTAAAGAATCAGCTTGCAATGCAGAAGACCTGAGTTCGATCCCTGGGTTGGAAAGAGCCCCTGGAGAAGGGAATGGCAACTCACTCCAGTATTCTTGCCTGGAGAATTACATGGACAGAGGAACCTGGCAGACTACAGTCCATGGTGTTGCAAAAATTCAGACACGACTGTGACACTCACTCAGTCATTTCTATGTTTATCTATAGCATCTCTTGAGAGGGCTCTACTGGTTTCAAGCATGTGCTTATCTTGCTAGAGTTCATCACAAAGGACACCTGTGAACAGTGATTGCACTCATATACTTAGCTCCCCTCCGCACTTCCTTCCAGGGCTTGATCACTGACTCCAATTTTTGGTTCTACTATTCATTTCTGTAGCTCTAAGCAGCATCTTATCTCTCTATCTCTTGTTCCATCCACTCGCCACAGTATCTCAAAACCCTCAGTGTAAGATGAAAGTCTGAGAGAACCCTAATCCCATCTATCCTGTGACTTCTGTCAGCTAGCCCTTAACTCTGACTTTGTTCAGATGAATAACATTTACATTCTTTAATGAAAACAAAATTCAAATTTCTGAGCTTTTATTTATTTATTTTACTTTACAATACTGTATTTGCCATACATCAACATGAATCCGCCACGGGTGTACATAAGTCCCCACTCCTGAACCCCCCTCCCACCTCCCACCGAGCTTTTTCTATAGCAGTTTCCAAAAGTATCCCATGAGAAAATATTATATATAATATTTTATATGTCCTATATATAAAATATTATAAATCAAACCTGGGCTTCCTGCATTGTGAGTGCATGGTACATGGACAAATACTTTACAAAACTGTTTTATATTTATTTTAATAAGCATTATGTATGCATGTATTTAATGAGTCCTTCAGTATGTGTTTTCACAAATCTAATTGCTTAGGATGAAGCTAGAGTCAATTCCTAAATGTTAGAACTGAGTTAAGGTGAAGAAAAATATTAAATGATGGTAAACACCCAAGGCATGCAGAGGTAGGAAAAATCATAAAAGGGCTAAGAGATTGACTGGAAAACCGGTTTTGATTCTCAAATTCAAAAACTATTAATAGCAAGCACAGCAATTGCTTGGCTACGACAGTGCTTCTCCTGTGCTGAGCCCAGCAGCAAACCGCAATGATGTTTCCTTCTGTAATCGGTTGTCCTGGAGCCTCAGTTTCTCAAGAAGCAATGTGCCAGCCCTGAGCACACAGTATGGTCAGGCCATTCAAGATGGCTGTTCTCTCGCTCTCTGTACATCCGCTGCTAGACGCGTCCCTGCTTCATTCCCGTGACTATCCAATCCTCTTAATTATTGGCCTTGCTTACTCCCTGGTAACTAACTAGCCCAGCTGATGTCTATTCCCCCTATAAATGGCAGCCTCTTTTCCCCAGTGTAACAAAGAGGGCTGCCACTTCCTGCTTCCCAGGTGCCGCCCACAGAGTGAAGTTGTCCCAGGACTCTTTGAGACATATAAGATCCCTTGCCTAATAGACCATTGATGTCTCTGCCACAAACTTCAGGCTCTTTCTTCAGTCTCAAGGCTGGACAACTAGCCGTCTTGCAGACCTGCAGGATGCAGCCCCACCCACATATCAACCCTGTCTTCTTCCACTTAATTGTTTCCAAGTGTTTCACTTTCGTTGTTGCCCCATTTATTTCTGCAAGTTGTTTCTCTCAGTGTAATCACGGTTCTTTTTTTTTTTGGTCTCAATCAAACAGCACATCTTCAGGTTTAATCATTGTCTCAGTCATCCCACTGGTTACACGGAGGGGCCCTTTTTGCCTGGAGACTCCCAAGAACTGTTGATCATGTTGCAGTAGTTAGAGACCACATCTACACTCACAGATCAGAAGTCGTTCAGTTGATCTGCCACCGCCGCCCACCGCCCGCCGGCTGCCACAGTCCTCCTCGAGCTTGTGGAAGCCTGTGCCCCAGCTGGCCTGTGTGGGCATGTGCGCTTCAGGATGCTAGCAAAAGGAACACTTGCAGAGACGGGGCAGACACAGTGGGTCCAGGGACCTCCCTCAAGGTCTTGGAGGGCCTCCTAGGGAGGCAGGGGTTAGATGCAGCACTCCATGGGGATAAGAACACCAATAGTGGAGGCATCAGGGAACTTTTAATTTGTCTTATAGATACAAAATCTTATTTTTTCTTTTCTTTTGTTTTCTTTTTGCTATTGTATTTTGCTTTGATGTTTCATTTTTTTCCAACATATTTTTATTTTTCAAATTTTATCTTTTATCCTGTTATTCTGCTCTTTTCTGTTTGTTGTCTATTTTTGTTTTTTGTTGTTATCTGTTCATCTGATATTTTTGTGTTGTTTAATCTTGCTTTTATTTATTTTATTTTTTATTTTTGTCATTTTTATGTGTTTGTCTTTTGTCCTCTTAGCTTTTCTTTCAGTTTTTAAAATTTTGTTTTCTGTTTGGGTGAGTTACTGGTCTTGATTTGGGAGCTCATGTTTCTTTGGGTTACTTGTTTTTGCTTTCCCTTTTTTTTTTTTTTTTTGCTTTTATTTCCAGTATTCTGGGAGGTGGATCATAGAGGATCCTGCTGTGATTTATGATGGAGAGTGTTTTGCCTANCTATGCTCCAAGGCCAAATTTGCCTGTTACTCCAGGTGTTTCTTGACTTCCTACTTTTGCATTCCAGTCCCCTATAATGAAAAGGACATCCTTTTTGGGTGTTAGTTCTAGAAGGTCTTGTAGGTCTTCATAGAACCGTTCAACTTCAGCTTCTTCAGCATTACTGGTCGGGGCATAGACTTGGATTACTGTGATATTGAATGGTTTGCCTTCGAAATGAACAGAGATCATTCTGTCGTTTTTGAGACTGCATCCGAGTACTGCATTTCCGACTCTTGTTGACTATGATGGCTACTCCATTTCTTCTAAGGGATTCCTGCCCACAGTAGTAGATATAATGGTCATCTGAGTTAAATTCACCCATTCCAGTTCATTTTAGTTCGCTGATTCCTAAAATGTTGACGTTCACTCCTGCCATCTACTATGACCATATCCAGTTTGCATTGATTCATGGACCTAACATTCCAGGTTCCTGTGCAATATTGCTCTTTACAGCATCAGACCTTGCTTCCCATAGTCACATCCACAACTGGGTTGTGGTTTTTGCTTTGGAATGAAGAGATGGAATTAATGTGCACACTATTAAAGAAACAGTATTTCCACCTTGTTTTTTTTTTACCATCTGAGAAAATGAATCTCAAATAGCTTCAGGTTTCTGTTTTCATATGTTGTTTCATTCATTCAGTTTACAAGAAGCTTTGAACATATACTATGTGCTGCAGATAACAGCAGAAAACAAACTGACCAAATACCCTGTCCTTGTAGAGCTTATAGTGTAGGCAAGGCAGTGAACAATTCAAATAACATGTGTGGTCTCTCATAGTGGTTAGTGCTATTGAGAATAATGTAGTAGGAGTTACAGAGAGAAAACTGAGAATAGGAGGAAGCTTTATTAATTTTAACTAGAAATAGAGGGGGAAGTTCAGTGCTGTTCCACTGGCCCTCTGAAAAATAAAAGCCTTGCTTTGTATTGTTTGCCGGTTTCTTTAGAAAATGAATTATTTACCATAATCATCAAAACAAAACTGAGGGAGGTACTATTGTATGCCATTTTGCAGATAAAAAATTGAGACAAAGGTTAAATAGCTTCAGTTCAGTTCAGTTCAGTCACTTATTCATGTCCGACTCTTTTGAGACCATGTGGACTGTAGCACGCCAGGCCTCTCTGTCCATCACCAACTTAAATAGCTTGCCACACAGCTAATAGTGTGGTGAGAATTTAAACCCAGGCAGTTTGTATACAAAGCATTGGTGTTCAGCGACAGTGATTTTGTTCCTAAAGGGAGAGACATTTAGCAATGCTAGAGTTGGTTTGGTTGTTTGGTTATTTCAACTAGGATGTGGAGCGAGCAGGCTGCTACTGGCATCTAGTGGGTAGAGGACAGGGAAGCTACTGCATCCTACAATCTAGAGGCCACAGCCTCCTCACAGCAAAGAATTAGCCAAGGTCACATAAAAATTAGTGCTGAGGTTGAGAAACTTTGCCCTAGAGTCTGAGCTCTTAAACATTGTGCTATAGGCAGAGTAGCAGTACCTTTTTACTTTATTTAAGGTTTGATAAGTCAGTTTCCAATAAATTTCTAATCATTTTAATTTGGAAAATTAAATTGAAAGTAATAGTTTTGAGAGATACATATTTTCTTCCTGTCATAAGAATAGTGCAAACTGACAATTTCTTTTGAGTATTTAGCATGACCAGTGCTTGCAGGTTTTTTTTTTTTTTTTATAACAGCCTTATTTTGGTATAATTTACATATCATAAAGTTGACCCATTTTTAGGATGGGGACTCTTTATACTGTTGATTTATACTGAATTCATTCAGCCACTGTGGAAAACAGTATGGAGTTTTCTCAAGAAACAACAAAAAAAATAGAACTACCATATGACCCAACAGTTTTACTCCTGGCTGTATGTGCACAAAAAAAACAAAAACATGAATTTAAAGAGATACATGCATCCCGGTATTTCATATCAGCATTATTCACAGTTGCCAAGATATGGAAGCAACCTAAGTGTCCATCAGCAGATGAATGGATAAAGAAGGTGTGAACAGTTTCTTTGCAGTATTTTTTAATTGATTTTTTATCTTATTTAGTTATAAAAGTTTTTTATATGCTCCAGATACAAGTCTTTTTTCAGATATTATGATTTGCACCTCCCCCGCCATTTATGGTTTGTCTTTTCATTTTCCTAGTGGTTTTGTCTTAATGCATATTTTTAATTTTCTTGAAGTCCAGTTTATCAGTTTTGTGGGTCATGCTTTTCATGTTCAGTCCAAGAACTCTTTGCCTAATCCAGAATGACAAAGATTTTCTCCTGTGTTTTTTCATTTCATTCCCGTAAGTATTATAGTCTTAGCTGTTACATTTAAGTGTATAGTCTATTTTGAGTTAATTTTTAATATGATGTGAGGTAAGGATCAAAAATAATCTTGAGCACGTGGCATTGTTCCATCACCATTTTTTGAGAATTATCCTTTCTCCTCTGAATTGCCTTAGCTCTTGTTGGAAATAATTGACGGTAAATGTAAGAGTTTATTTCTGGACCCTTAATTCTATTTCATTGACACCAGATCACAGTATCTTGATCATTGTAGCTTTATAGTAAGTTTTAAAGGCAAGAAGTGTTCTCCGTGTTCTTCTAAAAAATTGGTTTGGTTATTTTCAGTCCTTTGCATTTCCATATAAATTGTGGGATAAGGTCATCAAGTTCTGCAAAAATTCTGGAAGTTTAATAAGGATTGTGTTGAATTTATGGATTAGTTTAAGGATAATTGCAATCTTAAACCATATTGACTCTTGATCTAAGTGTTCATCAATGGATGGATGGATAAAGAAAGTGTTTATGTATATATATGTGCTGTGCTTAGTCGCTCAATCGTATCCAACTTTTTGCAACCTCATGGACTGTATGTAGCCCATCAGGCTCCTCTGTTCGTGGGGATTCTCCAGGCAAGAATACTAGAGTGGGTTGCCATGCCTTTCTCCAGGGGATCTTCCCAACCCAGGGATCGAACCCAGGTCTCCTGCAATGTAGGTGGATTCTTGACCATCTGAGCCACCAGGGAACCATATATATAAGACAGCTCTGTTTATTTAAATCTTTAATTTTATGGTTTTCAATGTTTTAATGTTATGGTTTTCAGTGTACAAATCTTGTATTTCTTCTTTTAAAAAGTTTTTATGCTGTTGTGAATGGAATTATTTTAATGTTATTTTCAAGATTGTTGTTACTAGTATATAGAAATATAATTCATATTTGCACATCGAGGTTTTTTTTGTTTTTTTTGTTTTTTTTTTTTAATCCACTGATCTTCGGACAGAGAAGCCTTCCACCAGGCCACAGTCCATGGGGTCACAAGAGTCAGACATAACTTAGTGACTAAACAACCACAACCTTCCTGGACTCATTTATCTTAGTAATTTTTCTATGGAAATGTTAGGATTTTTTTACATATCAGAATAATGTCATTTATAAATAATGATAGTTTTATTCATTTCTTTCCAATCTTAGTGTCTGTTTTGACTTATTTCACTGGCTGAAACCTCTAGTATAATGTTGACTCGAAGCGGCAAGAGCAGCCATTATTGCTTTTGATCCATTAAAAGTAATTTTATCAGTATTCAAAGATCACTTAGGTTTTTCTCAGGCTATCTGGGAGATTTGGTTTATTTTATGCTAGACCACTGAGACCAGTCTCATAGTTAAGAAATTTCTGGATACTCCTCTGTCAAGGATGACCTGTTGCTTTTGTTTGTTGAAAGGGCTAAAACTGAGCTGGCTAGGCTTTAGAAGTGATGGATCAGGGTATACTGCCTATTCCAGTGTTATTATGGAGATTCTTTTATTTCTCACACCTAGGGCTTATCAATAGGTATGTGTTTTCTTGGAGGCAACAATATATTTATATATTGTTTTGTGTGTTTGTGTTTATTTGTTGTTGGAATAGTTGTTGTTGTTTGTTGAAGAAGAAAAAAGTTGCTCCTTTAAGAGTCTCCTGTGTAGCAAATACTGGTTTTATCTACTTGGAAATGGCTCCTGGGAGACTGCAGAAGCAGGCAGCAAAACTGTGAAATGAAAACAATAATTCCTTTCATATTCTTTAAGATATTTCTCTTCATCTTTATGCTTAATAGGACCACCGATAAAGAATATTAAAATATGCATACTATGTTATATACAGCATAATATTGATTTTTAAATTCTCAATCATATTCTATGATTATACAGTATGAAGTAGTGACTAGAAAATTTGCCTATGCCTTAAGAGTGTTTAAAAAAAAAAAGGCATTAAAAATTCTTATTGAAGTATAGTTGATTTACAATGTTTAGATGAAATGAGAGTGGCAAAATGTTGACACTTACTGAAGATGGGTAATGGTAGATGAAGTTCATTATACTATTTTATTTTTATATACACATAAAATTTTTCAGAGAATTTTTTTAAAAAAACTTCCCAACTTGTATGTAGCAAGCAACTTGGCACCAGTATTGGCTATCATTTGGGAGCAACTGTTCTCATCTGGATTCACAGTCCCCAGAAACATTTACTAAGGATTTAATGGTCAGCCAACAAAGTCTTTGTCTTTGAGATACTTTGTATTAATTGGGACCTATCATTATTGGCAAACATGGTAAGAAGAAGTATCATATAGTTATTTAACTGCCACTGTACTAACTTCAGAATTGTTCTGTTATCATTTACCCAAAGCATAGCATTTTTTATTTGTACATTTCTGATCTAAAATGGCTTTTAAAAAAAGACATGTAGGTTGTAATAAAACAAGAAACAAAGCATTGATACACATGTATGTATTTGCTTTCTTGGAAACATGGGAAGGGGATAAAATAATTTTAATCAGAAACTAGTGTGTCTCTCTTAATATATCTCTTCCTACATATTTCCAAAGAAGATTTCACCAAAAATAAATAAATTAGCAGAATTAGACCTTTGTATTAATGTATAAATTCAGTTTGTTGACTAATAAATTAATTATTATTCTTAAAAAGTTTGTTAGGGGACTTTCTTGACAATCCAGTGGTTAGGACTCCACGCTTCACTGCAGCATCACAGGTTCATTTCCTAGTTGGGGAATTCAGATCCTGCATGCCGTGTAGCAAGGGCAAGAAACAAAATGTTTGTTAAGTTTATTTGTATTTGTTACCATTTGTTACCAGTATGTCTTTTTGTATTTTAATTGCCTTTAATAATCATTGTCCCTGGATTAAAAACAACCGAAATGATTGTGGCATGTTACATGTTATTAGGACCATGAAATTAGGTGATTCTACTACTTTAGTAGGATTTCATAGGCTCAAAGTCTAGCCCCAGATATTTACTAAGTACAAAATAAAGGATAGTAATTTAACGGTGGAGGTATCAGCTGACACCAAATTAGCTGAGTGAACACTACCCATTAATACATATTATTTGTCACTTTTGCCTAATTTTTTATCGTAATTTTTATAATTTCTTATAAAATATGAAAGTTAGAGTTCCTTAAAAGAATTTTAACAAACTAATGTATTAAGTGGTTTTAGTGCTTATTAAAAACTGTAGAGATGTAAATCTCAAACTCTTGTATAGTAAGTCTAAGATGATGCTCAGGATTTTGTATTTTTAAAAAGAGGTCCTGAATATTCTGATTCCTACTTTGAAACACAGCTTTACAATGAGACCTACTTCTGTCAATATGATGTTAGAAATTACCCTGCTTATACTTAAAAGTCAAATTTCATTCATTTTTTAAAAGTAAATAATTTTAGTTATTTAATCTTATTTATGGTTCATTAGAGAAAAAAGACTTGTCTGCTCATAGGATGTTATTTTAAAAAAATCCCTTTTTTTCCCTGTAGTTGATCATAGCCGAGTTAAGTTGACTCTAAAGACTCCTTCTCAAGATTCAGATTATATCAATGCAAATTTTATTAAGGTATGTATTAACTCTAAATGGTGTTTCTCTGCCATATTTAATGACTTCCTACAATACTAGTTTTATTAAAAAATTTTAAATTGCCTAATGTGATGCCAACAGTAAAAGAAGTAAAGTCACAGCCATGACGTATTTTTATGTTTTTTGTCTAGCATCCTTATTAAAGATTTTTGCTTAATTTTATGATAGTGGAGATAAAGTTTTTTTGTTTGTGTCTTTCTTCTTTTATATTGAAGGCTTATTATAAACACCTTTGTTGCTGATTAGTTGCTAAGTCATGTCCAACTTTCTGTTGACTCCTTTGGACTGTGTAGCCTGCCAGGTTCTGTTGGTGAGATTTCCCCAGGCAAGAATATTGGAGTGGGTTGCCGTTTCCTTCTCCAGGGGATCTTCCCGACCCAGGGATCAAATCTGCATCTTCTGCATTGGCAGGCAGGTTCTTTACCACCAAGCCACCTGGGAAGCCTTTACTGATTGTGAAATTGTCTTGTTTGTTATGTGCGCAAATGTACTTAGTCATTTCTGTTAATTAACAATATAGGGTATTTATCAGTAGAGAGATTCAGACTGCTACTTGAGTAAATAAAAGACTATTTAGTATAGTATTTCGTTGAGAAAAATATTAAGGTATTAAGAGTTATATGGTAAAAGTAATATCAATGTCAACATTGAAGAATTATGGTTCCAAATAAGAGCTTTTCCTGAAAAGTCAATTTTATTACAAATATCACAGAGCCCAAAACTAATAGTTAAACAAAAATTAATACATAGGGACTTCCCTGGTGGTCCAGTGGCTAAGACTTCCCACTCCTAATGCAGGGGTTCATTCCCTGGTCAGGGAACTAGATCCCACATACTGCAACTAAAAAACAAACAGAAAGCTCCCTCATGCAGTAACAAAGATCCTGAGTGTTGCAACTAAGACCTGGCATAACCAAATAAAGGAATAAATATGGGAAAAAAAAACTAATACATAGTTCATTCTTTCAGATGTAATTGATGCTTATGTTCTTTTATAAGGACATTTGTTAAAAGTTCTAGTTTTTAATTGCACCTAATAACACTGGCTCACTATGTGCTGGTTTAACATTTTAGTCTGCTAGTTTGTTTGATATATTCTTGGGTTTACTATTAAAAGTATATTTACTAGGTGTTTAAATCAAAGACAGCTATGGAAGAATCTAGCTAAGAAAGAACTATTAATAGTTCTAGTCTTATTTTTTAGAATTGATGCATGCTTTTAAGTTTCTGCTAGTTAGTTTTGTTGACTAGGGCTTTCAATTCATAATTTTTAAAACAGCATAAGGAGGTTTAGTTTTGAATTCTATGAACCGTGTTTCACCAGAAGCTGAAGTGAAATATATTTTGTCATGCTTTTATACGTTATTAAAGAAAAATTATTTGGAAATTGTTCAGCTGAAAACAGCAGGAATGGTAATAAAATTTGAAAACTTAAAATTTAGGTAGAAAACATTTTTGGTAATCATGATTTGTATGCTTTTAACCTTTTTAGGGTGTTTATGGGCCAAAAGCATATGTGGCAACCCAAGGACCTTTAGCAAATACAGTAATAGATTTTTGGAGGATGATATGGGAGTACAATGTTGTAGTAAGTATTGCATGAAATGGCATGATTTTCTAGCTATAATGATGTGTTAACTATATCCTACAACATGACTTTTGAGCCATAGTGATATGTTAACTATAGTTAGTTTATTAAAAAGACAGAAACTGATGGCTAGGTTGTCTTGTTAAATTTTGACAAATTTGTTGAAATATTTCAAGTATAGAGTATGGCAATACTTTAAATCTTGGTTTAAGTTGGTAGTATAAGACAACTACCAAACGCTGATAGATGGGTGGAAGGACATCTATGTGATTAAAAACAAGTATTGTCAAATGTTAATGGTAGAACATAGATGGTAGCTATACAGTGTTTAGTGTAAAATTATTTCAACTTGGCTGTATTTTGAAACATTACATTATAAAACTGTTGGGATGGGAAAGCACATGTAATAACCTTCATGTTTAAAGACAGTTACATTCAACCTTTAGTAAGCAAAGTATTTAATGGTGCTATTCTATTTGGTAAATATCCTGAATGCATTATTTTAATTACAAAAGACAATCTGTAAGATTCAAATCATTCAGTTCAAATCAAATACATCTTGTTATTTAAAGCCAATTTAACTCATACTTTAAATATTAAACCTACTTTTTTTGACAGGCCAGGTATACCTCTGCTCAGAACAAAAATAATTCTTGAAATGTACATTTTGTTGGAAAAGTAAAATTGTATTTAACTGATATATTCTCAATCTTATCCCACCCTTATTTTTAGATCATTGTCATGGCCTGTCGTGAATTCGAGATGGGAAGGGTACGTATGACTGTTAACATTTAAAATAATTGTGGAATTTTTAAAAATTACTTCATTTCTAGGGATTTTATTCTTGGTCTTTTATTAAATTCTTAGTCATAGTTGTTAAAATAGTTAATTCTTTTATTTTTTGTGTGTTCTGCTATTGCTTTCGTTTTAACAAAATGAGCCAAATCATCCTTACGCATATAAAATACTTTTATATTTTATAGGTTATGATATATTTAAAGCCATAGATTCTGTATTGTTACTTAGCAGTCTTCCAATATTTAATGGTGGTGTAAGTAGAACACTGCTTATGGACAATAAAAATGGTTTAAAATAATTCTGATTAATTTACAGCTTGAAATTTCTAATTTCTGTCTGCCAGTTCCACTACATTTTTGTAATGGTATCTCCAAAATGAAGAGAAGAAAATTCCTTAATCTGAAATTTTTTAACATAGGTAAAAAACGTGTACAAATGAAATTAGTATCAAAACCATTCTGATCTCCTGCAGAACTGATTCCAAAATCTTCATTTTAAGTGTGAACATCTATAAATGTGACAAATAAATTATCTGATAATTTGAAGTATCGTTATGCAAGTATAGTTCACTAACTGCATTATAATTAAACTAAGAAATGATTTAAAAGTTGTAAAACTTCTTATTAAAATTTTCAGTCAAGGATACATTGCATAAAACAAGATACTACATCTTTCAGTTATGTGAAATATTATATATAAATCACTAGAAAGCCTTATTTTTACTAGTAATTTTGTCATTCCTCCCAACCACATCAGTTACCAGTAGTGGAAACATTAGCAACATTGGACAGAAAATGAACAGTATAAGATTAATATACAGACTGAGATACTGTTAAGTAATTATCTGTTTAAATATTATCAGTATGTATTTCGGTACCATTATTATTATTAGTTGTATTACGAAATTTAAATTTCACCTTCCTAAATTTTTTTAAGTTCCTTTTAAGATTTAGGATTTGTTTCTCTTCTTTCTATTAGTAAGCTCACATTGTATATCAGTAATAACGCTTAAAAGATAAAGTTGTATTGAATGCTAAAACTTTTTGAACCTAATGATTTTTTGGATTCAAGTGTTTTGTTAGTTGGTTTTGTTGTTTTATCGGTCAGGGCTATGAATTCATTTGATAATCTCCACTTTGACTTAGAGTGTGACCTAATGGAAAGAGCACAGGTAATGAAATCAAACAAACCTACACTTCACTGGCATTTGGACATGGTGCAGTGAACTGCCCCCCTGAGCTTCAGCTTCCTCATCTCTGAAACCAATGACAAATTACTATAGATTAAAGACCCTGATGCTGGGAAAGATTGAGGGCAGGAGGAGAAGAGGGTGACAGACGATGAGATGGTTGGATAGCACATGAGTTTGAGCAAACTTTAGGAGATAGTAAAGGGCAGGGAAGCCTGCGTGCTGTGGTCCATAGAGTCACAAAGAGTTGGACACAACTTAGCAACTAAACAACAATAAAATTCACGTATGATGTTTAACACATACATTTTGGTATCGATTGTATCAGTAATTAGTTCATACCTGAAATATAAATACCAATATAATCTTTACACAACGTTGCTCTGAAGAGAGGCATGTTAGTCACAAACTTTCAATTCTTGCTAAATTAATCTCCTATAAACTTGTTTTCTGTTTTAAGATATTAAAGCTTTACTAAGTGAAAGACCAAGAAGAAAAAAAAATAACCTTCAAAATAATTTATTTTATCATTTTCTATAAACTTCTACTAGGAAATTTGTGACTTTAAGCCTTCTAAAATTTTAGTAGTATTTATTCTAAGTTAAACTGACATACTAGGCAGTTCTACTTTTTGCCCTGAGAGCAGTATTGTCAACTTAAAATTAATTCCAGCCTATAAGTAACAAACAGTTCCACTTACTGTATTTAAAACTATGAGGATTTAGTAAGAACTGATATATTTCCCACTGCTAAAATGTGTATTTTAAGCTAGATTGTCAGTTATAAAGACTTTCATTTTATTGGGTCTTACTGGTAAAATTACATTATTTCTTGCATCAGAATCACTGGATCTTCTATGAAGTTAGGCTTTTACTCACTTACCTAAATTTTTAAAATAATGAGGCTTGATCCTAGAAACCAATGTAAATGAATATTCTACTATTTCTATACATATTTATTATGGGAAAATAAGGATACTGTTTGATTATACCTTCTCTAATCTCAAATAAAAGTGAATAGTTTAATACATTATTTTTGTATAGTGTTTTTACCAACAGTAGAACATTTGAAATATACTCAAATTACTTGAAACAATCGTGTAAAATAAGCATTATTATCCCTGTTTTTATAGGTAAAGGAACTAAATGGTAAACAAATAGTAAAATTGCTACCTTTAACATTTTCTTATACCAAATGGAGTGCTCTTTCCATTACGCCACAGATTTTATACTTAATGAGAATTCAACTAGGTATCATAGATATTGTCATTATAGAACCATTAAAACTTATATGCTAAATTTCTTTTACTAAATTTCTTACACTAAATTGAGCAGCTTCTTACACTAAATTTACCTCTTTGTGCTAGGCATTTTTTTTTTTAAGCAATTTTTCTTTTCTAGAGGAGGATCTTTGGAGTCTATATAACAAGCAGGTAGAAATGAACAGTTTATACACTTAGGTTAATAAAGTTCTTATTACTAATCTTGAAGAACAATTAGTAGCCCACCTTTAAAGAGTTGGATAAATCTAAGCTCTTAGTCCCTGCCGACTGATGGCAGTTGTTTGTTTTCTGGGAATGAAGAACACTCGGAACACAAAATATTTGTAGAAGTTCAAATAAAACAAATTATCAGTTATTTACTAACCTTTTTTTGGACAACAGAAAAAATGTGAACGGTATTGGCCTTTGTTTGGAGAAGACCCTATAACATTTGCACCATTTAAAATTTCTTGTGTAAGTACCTATTTTCATATACATTATTTAATCAGGTAGTGGGTATGTCAGAATGATGAGTAGCTAAATTATAATATGTATTGAATCTTATGGGTTATATAAGCGAAGCACTCAGTGTTTTCATGTGAATCTATACTTAATTTATACTGCTTTTTAAAATTTGAGTATAATTGTTTTACAATATTGTGTTACATAGTGCTTATAAATTAAGGAACTTTAAGAATGACTTTTCATAAGTGTATAATTTCCTTATTATGTTAATTCTGCCTTAGTCTTTGCATGTAAGTTGATGATAAGTGTTACATATCTAAGAATAAACAAATAACTATGCTCTTATTCACCTAATGGGAAAGATCTTTGATGATGAAGCATAGTTTATGACGTTAATCTTTCATAACTATGTTATTCTCCCCAGAATTATTATAAATATATACAAAGATAGATTTGAGAACCTCCATCCTAAAAGCAGAGATTGACCCTTTATGGGAGAAAACTTGACATGAAACTTGAAATAGATACCTATTTGATGAGCTTTGGAAACGAATTAAATTCAAGTTCTAAGACTAACAAAGCACAAATCTGAGAAGATGAATTAAAAAATAAAAACAATGAGGGGAAAAAGAAACAGTGAGCTTTAGAATAGAACCAACACTTTGCTTTGGATTACACATGATGTTTTTTTTTTTAATCACTTAAATAAAATAATTTCCCCATATTAATCAGGGTTTTCCAGAGAAACAGAAGCAGTAGAATGTGTATATATAGAAAAGGGATTCGTCAGAATTGACTCAGGTGACTGTGGAAGCTGGCAAGTCCAAAATCTGTAGTCAGGGTAGCCAAGCTAGAGATCCAGGAGGAGCTGATGCTTTGGTTTCAGGCTGAAGACCCACAGCCTGGAGACCGAGAGCCAATACTGCAATTCTGGTCTGAAGGTGGGAAGGCTGAGACCCAGACAAACTAACATTTCAGCTCCAGTCCAAAGACAGTCAGCTGTAGAACCAGGAAGAGCCAGTGCTGAAAGCAGTCTCCTGGAGAATTCTCTCTTACTTGGAGGAGTCTGATCCTTTCGTTCTATTCATGGGTTAACTGATTGGATGAGGGCCAGCCACTCTACTCAAAATCCACTGATTTAAATGTTCATTTCACCCCAAAACTCCCTCACAGGAACATGAAGAATAACGTATGACCAAGAATCAGAGCACACCGTGGCCAAGCTAAATTGACACATAAAATTGACCATTACATTACCCATCTCAAAACTGTTGTTTTTTGTTTTCTATGGTTAAATGAAATACAATTTCTGTGATCTTACTCGTCATTGTTGTATTCAAGAAGTCCTTAATTTTATGACTTACTTGTATTCAGGACTTCTGAATTCCTCTGATGCTACCAGGAATTTAGTGCTTTCTGGGTTGATTAAGATAAGGACTCAAACTGTATGTTCCACAGTCTCCGTTATAATGCAGTGTGATTATTAGAATGTTAACTTTAACTCATAATTATAACAGCCTGCATTTAATGTATAGTAAATTCTCTAAAGTTCTGGTTAGAATTAACTGTGGATTAAATATTTAAAAAATTAAAATCCTACTGCATTTCATATTATTTGCAATGAGTAAAAAACAGTGTATAACCATATTGTANAAATGTACTAACTGTAATGAATGTAACAGTTTAGGTGACAGCATATAGTGATCAATGGTCAACAACAAAACAAAATTTTTTAACAGGCAGGAATCAGGAATAGTAAACAATTTATCATAATCAATAGAGAAAAGTAGGAAATAGTTTGAAATTTGGGAAAAGATGAATTGATTTGAGGATTGGTTTTTCAATTGCACTAAAGAGTAATTTTCAAAAGTGCTGTTAATAAAGTTTGATTTGATCAATAAGAGCTGGTTTGATTTGTCAGTGATGGGATTGCTGAAGAAGCAAAATTTTTCTTTCAAGATTTCAAAATGGAAAGTAATTTGTATGTCATGTAATTGTTTCAGAGAACTCAGGATTTGTTATCACTGTTGTAAAACACAAATCAAATGTATGAATAGAAAGCAAGGTAGTGAAAATAACCATAGTAAGTGATTTGACTTGATTTGGCAATCACAGTGTTTGAGAGTATTAGAAGCTCTCTCGATTTGGGGATGGGAAAGAGGGTAGAGTGTTGGTGAAGGGTGAGGGCCTGGCTAGCAGGGGCTCAGAAGCATGTTGCTGCTTATAACCACTTGGCTCAGCACTGTCCATGGGTCAGTCTAGCCCGCTGCCTATTTTGTGAGTGAAGTTTTATTGGTGTACAGCCTTACCCACTAATTTACATATTTGCCTATCACAGCACAACAGAGACTTTATGGTCTACAGAGTCAAAAATATTTATCTCACCTTTTATAGGTGAGCAAACGTTGTCTTGGACCAATGTTTTCATTTATTCTCTGTTTTAATAACATACTTTCCCCATAATGTTATTTGAAAAGTTCAAAATAAATTATTATGGTTTATAACATTAAAGCTGGAATAATGTTGATTTTTTTAAATTAATAAAGCAGCATATCTGTTGCTTTTGACAACCTATCTGTAGTTTTAGTTAAAAAAGGCAAAAATAATAGTTTACTTAGTGACAGATTGATGAAGAGGCTTCATTCTAATACACTGACAAATAACAGTAAGAGATAAAGTGACTATGTTGTCATCAACCAAAATAATAATTTGGGATTTTCTGAATGCATCATTTTTCTTACCCATTTGGCATCCATGTAACTCAGAGTTTGAGTGTTAGGTAGAGAAAAATCAAGCTTAATAGATAAAATGATTGAAGATGTTTGTAGTATTTAAGAGTAAATACTTGTTTGTTGGTGTTATTTCTATTACATGATTCTGGTGATGGTTGTCACCTTGCAAGTATTTTGTTGGATGGTCCACTCCTAGCTAAGTAATTGGTTGACAGAGACTTCTGTTTAAAAACAAACTTCTAAATAAAACTTAAATAACCAAATTGATGACTTTTAGAATGGTTGTTTTTATAATTATTAGACATACCTAGAATTTTAAAGGTAATTTCATGTTGTAAACTTTAAGAAATTATTGGTTTGGCATGTAAATATTTTTGTTATAATGTTCTCACTGACTCACAAGTGTTTCTCTTTATTTAGGAAGCTGAACAAGCAAGAACAGACTACTTCATTAGAACACTCTTACTTGAATTTCAAAATGTAAGTATTTTCCATTTAGAGACAGTTTCTAAGAATATGTACCCTAAAGAGACGTTATGTGTAAATAGTATACTATCTTATCTTACATAGTTAAGGAGATATATTGTTTTTTGTTGTTGTTGTTATGTAGTGTAACAAAGAAGAAAATCAGATGTAATATTTTATTATCTTAAGCCTTATATTTATCAATTAAAGTAATATAAACTTTAGCTCATTTAGAATCTTTTCCTAAATTAAATTTACACTATGGAATAGTTGGTATCTTTGCTGTAGATATTTTTCCTCTATTGCAATAAGCAGATTATGTTATTATTTACATAATTATTATCACTTTTACTAGTTTACAATGTTTTAGAAAGCAACAAACCACCATTAAAGCTAGTCTTCAGACTTCCGTGGTAGTCCAGTGGTTAAGAATCTGTCTGCCAGTGCAAGGGATCCCTGGTCCCAGAAGATCCCACGTGCCTTGGGGAAACTAAGCCCATGTGCCACAGCTACTGAGCCTGCTTGTCTAGAGCCTGTGCTCTGCAGATAGAGAAGCTGGCCCGCTGAGAAGCTGTTGAGCCACAGTGAAGAGTAGCCCCCATTCACCACAACTAGAGAACGCCTGTGTGCAGCAGTGAAGACAGTGCATTCAGAAATACAAAATTAAGAAAAGAAAAAAAAAAGCTAAGTCTTCATTTATATATATCTTGTTTTCACTTGAGGCCTGTGACTTCAACAGAACTACATAAAATGAATTTTTTTTCAGAAAGGAATAAAAAATCTGATGGATATGAGAGAATGCCTATCAATTCTTCCTTGGTCTTAAATTTGAATCACTTTAAAGTAAATAAGCTTGGCCATAAAGCTTACCATTTCTTCTCCAACCAGTGCATTTATAAAAATAATTCCTTAATTCCTTCCTGATGATAAGTAGACATGGTTCCAGTAGTTGTAGTATCCCCTGACCTGACTAATCATTTTCCTTTAGTTGACTCAATTATTATCACTTTGGTTGCTATTTTTTAATGTGTACTAATAATGATAGGTACTTTATGGAATTTCAGTAGTATATCAGGCATTTCAGTCCTCCTAACTTGAATAGTGGTAGATACCGTTTTTTCCATTGCCCAGTGATGAAGATAGAGTCTTTGAGAAGTTAGGTTACTTACCTAAAGTTACTCAGTAAGTGACAGAAGTAGAATTTGAATACAGTTTTGCCTGAATGCCAAGCAGTGCTTTTTCTGGTTAACACCTAGAATAGCCATTCTTCAGGTTCTTAAAAATTATTGAAGTTTCCAAAGAGCTCTTGTTTATGTGGGTATATCTTTTAGTATTTACTATATTTGAAATTAAAACTGAGTTTTTCAAAAAAATACACAAGCAGACATTCCGTTAGCTCTCAAAGTGATAACATCATCCTTAAGTCTAGTAGCCTTGAGAAGACTGCTGTACACTGATGAGAGAATGAGAGTGGAAATGGCAAATAACACCTTAGTATTAAAATAACGTGAAAGCTATTTCACAAACCCCTTGAAAGGGTAGGGAGATGGATGGCAGCCTGCACCATAATTTGAGTAGGTTTGGGTTCGGAAATTTTCATTTCTAATTTTCCTTTTCATTTAAATAGTCTACTAGCCTTCTGACTGTAATAGATTCTAAAACAATGCTTATGGTATATTGCTCATCCATACTGTAGATTAACTATATAGTATACTGGTTAAAGTGCAGGTTTTGGAAGTAAGACTGCCTGCTTTCAGATCCCATACTGTCATTTGCTATGAAACATTATGCAAGTTATTCTTTCTGTCTCAATTTCCTTACCTATAAAATTAGGATAGTACTAACAGTACCTTCCCCATTGTATTACATGGGGGATTAAGAAAAGGTATGTGATAAATATAGGCTATCATTTTTTTTAAACAAAGTGCTGAATATGACATACATATCTTAGAAATGGCAGCAAAGTGAGATGTGCAGCTTTTCTGTATGGTTTAAAATTTGTAACTGTCTTTTCCTATGGTTGAATTTCTGTTATTCTTGAAGGAATCTCGTAGGCTATATCAGTTTCATTATGTGAACTGGCCAGACCATGATGTTCCTTCATCATTTGATTCTATTCTGGACATGATAAGCTTAATGAGGAAATACCAGGAACATGAAGATGTGCCTATTTGTATTCATTGCAGGTACAAAAAATTTTTCTAAATATTTAATTAAATTTTTCAGTATAGATGGCATTATAATGTATAGCATTTTGAAACATAAGTTTGGAATTTCATTCAGTTCAGTTCAGTTCAGTCGCTCAGTCATGTCTGACTCTTTGCGACCCCATGAATCTCAGCACGCCNGTGTCTGACTCTTTGCGACCCCATGAATTGCAGCATGTCAGGCCTCCCTGTCCATCACCAACTCCTGGAGTTTACTCAGACTCATGTCCATCGAGCTGGTGATGCCATCTAGCCATCTCATCTGATATAGAGGAGTAAGCAATAAATCCGTGATCTGGGAGTGGTAGATAGGGTCGTCGGATAAGAAAACTGTGTGATGAAGAAGATAGATCATATTTTAGCTTAGAGAAAAAGAGAAAAAAGCAGAGAATAGCAGTAGGTAAATACCAGGCCCTAAAGTATTTGGTTAATAGGGGAACTGTTACCTATACAAGATTTTTCACCTTCCTTACATAGCTTACTTTGGCCATCCTAGTGATTATAGATTTGGCCTATGAATAAATGAGAGCAAAATTTTACCCTATACATTGATTAGTAGTATGACTTTATTATTTTTTGATGTTTTTGATGTGGATCATTTAAAAAATCTTTATTGAATTTGTTACAATATTGCTTCTGTTCTATGTTTTGGCTTTTTTGTCACAAGGCATGTGGAATCTTAGCTCCCTGACCAGGGATTGAACCCACCTTGCCTGTATTGGAGGGCAAAATCTTAACCACTGGACAGCCAGGGTAGTCCCTGGCCTTACTTATTCTGTATCTATCTTTTAGACATGTCTTTCGTAGGCAGTAGATATTTTTGAGCAATATCTAAGATAACCTTTGGATTGTAGAAGTAAAGGTATTATGGGGGAAACTTTACAAAATTCTGATCACAGCTTTGGAAATACCTCTATTCCTAGACTCAAAGAAATATTTTAAAAGGCAGAAGAAAACGCTAAGACAGAGGTCTCAGAGTTAAGGTGGCTGTCTAATTGACTCAGTCATTCAATACATATTCATGAAGGACCTGCCTACTGGGTACTAGGCTCTAGGCACTGAGGGTACCAGGGCCAGCAAGATAGATGTGGCTCCTGCCTTCCTGGCTAAACAGGCAGACGCGAGGCCAGTGAACATGGAAACTCGTGCATAATTACTGACTGTGATCAGCTCTCTAATAAAGAATAAGAAGGTGCTAGGAGAGAGTAACAGGGAGCAGTTCAGGGAGTAGTCAAGGAAGATCTTGCTGAGGAAGTGACTTTTGAGCTGAGACCTTAAAGATGAGTCAGATTCCTCTGGGGAAGGAGGTGGGAGGAAGGAGAGGGTAAGCTTTCTAGAGACAGACTTGAAACCTGTGCTTTCAAAGCAAAAAACAAATGTACAACCCCTAACACTCCTCTTCCTAAGGTTCCCTCTTTGTAATTTATTTTCCACTTTCAGATTTCAGTTCATGTTAAGTTAATAAAACTGTGATTTTTTTTTTTTCCTGTCCCCTATACTCCAACCATCTAGCCTTCCTTTTGAGGCCCTGCAGCCAAGCATTGAAAAATCCAAGCCTTTGTCAATACATATAGATCTACTTTATACACACACACACACATATATGTTTTCTGGAAGATCAAAACTTCAGCTACCTCATACTGTGATGGTGAGATTAGATGAATGAAAAGAACAGTGTCTATCACTTGGTAAGGATACAGCAAATGTAAACTATTAGTTCAGTGTATGTATCTATCATGATTTATTTACTGAGTATCTTATCGATGGGCCATTACATTGTTTCCCATCTTTTGTATAACAAATCGCTTTGTAGTTTCTAAGACTTGATTGAACAGGAAAACAGTATTGCACTTGATTTTTAGTCCAAGCCTGCAGTTCAAGGCAAGCCTTTGTACTCTGATTCTCCAAAGATTTCCCACTTAGAGCAAATCCAGCCAGCTGCCTTGCACTTGGTTCTGTTCCTTATGTCTCTGCTCAGAAACTTCCAAACATTATCCTGTTTGGACTATGATAGGCAACAGTTCCAGAAAACTGTTCCCTTACACACCCACACGCCCACACACACAGCTGTGCTTCTGAAAACTCTGCTGATCTCTCTCTCCTAGCTCACTCAGTCCAACCCTCCCCTTTTAAAATTTCTGTCACCAGATAGCTGCATGAGGAGTCAGAATGCTAGGATTCAAGTTTGAGTTCAATACTAATTAATTAGCTGTGTTGCCCAAACTTCTGGTATCCTGAGGGTCATTGGGAAAAACAAGTGTAAATAGTGGGTTGAGAAACTTCAATCTCTTCTACATCCACTTGGTGATTTGTACTACTCAGGTTTGCCATTTCTTACTCCACCTTAGCCCTAGAGCCATTTGCCTGCTTTGGGATAACAACCATATTTAAGTTACTATTAAAAAAATTTTTTTTGAAAAGGTTATACATCCATGTGCAAAATTTAAACACACACACAATGTTGTCAGAAGTCAAAATAGTGGTAACTCGAGTAGTGACCGGGAGGGGACAAAGGACTTTGACAAGTTGGGAATTTCTTGATCTGTGTGCTGGTTACATGGGTGTGTTCAGTTTACAAAAATCATGCTGTACACATATTTTCACCTTTATGTATATATATTATACATCACTAAAAATTTCTTTAAAAAAACTTAAAATGTATAACTGATCATGTAGGGGAAAGTCTCCCTCTTCCCTTCTGTTACCAGGAGTCCCAGTTCCCTTCCTGGTAACAGAAGGGAAGAGACCACCACTGCTCTCTTTCTTGTGTATCCTCTCAAACCTTTTTGGTGTATAAATAAATTTACAAATACACATTCATTTCTTTCTTTATACAAATGACAGCATGTTATACACCCTATTTGGGTCTTGCTTTTTCTCATTTAATAACATAGCTTACGATGTTCCATTCCTTACATGTGGAAGAGACCACTGTCTTGTCCATGGTTGTAATCCTAGGGCAGACTCAGTGCCTGGCATATAAAATACTTGTTAAATAGTCCTCCAGAGGAGCAACCGGTTACAGTACTGAAACTAACTTCTTTATGGGGTAATGAATTCAACCTGGAGTTATCCTTACTGGTGCAAAGGATAAAGTAACCCATCTGCTGCTGCTGCTGTCGCTTCAGTCATCTCCAACTCTATGCGACCCCAGAGAAAGCAGCCCACCAGGCTCCCCCATCCCTGGGATTCTCCAGGCAAGAACACTGGAGTGGGTTGCCATTTCCATCTGAGGCAGAAACAAATCCAACCACCAGGGGTTTCTTTTCTAATCAAAGGCAGCTTGAAGTTTCTATTGCAATGATGTAGAAATGAGGTGAGGTCGGCGGTTACTTCTAACTTATTTTTTAAAAATATTTATTTATTTAGGCTGCACTACTTCTTCTTTGCAGCAGGCGGTCTTTCTCTAGCTGCCTCCAGTGGGGGCTGCTCTTTAGTTGTGGCCTGAGGGCTTCCACTGTGGTGGCTTCTCTTATGGCAAAGCTCAGGCTCTAGGGCGGGTGGGCTTCGGTAGCTGTTGTCTATGGGCTCAGTTGCCTTGCGGCATGTGGGGTCTTAGATTCCTGACCAAGTCTAGAGTCCAATGTCCAATGTCTCCTGCACTGGACCACCAGGGAAGTCCCACCAGAGGTTACTTTTTAAGTCCCAGAAGGAGCATCAGAACTCAGGGCCTCTTCCTCTGTTGTCTGAGGACCCCTCCTGTTGGCCTCTGTGACCTCCAGCCCTCTGCCCTTGGCACTAGCTGTGGCACTACTTGTTAGCTGCATCCCTTTCAGAGTGTTTTGGTCTGGAATGATGCAAAAACATACCAGACCCAGTCCTGCCTTCCCAGTGCCCTCTCTATTCCCAAACTGACTCCCAAGACCTTCCCCAAGCTCTTTGCTGCTCTCGCCTTCATGAAAATCAAACGCTTGCATACACTGCGTGATTCCTGAAAGGGGTTCGAAATTGAATGGTGTTTCTTTTGAAGCACTACAATTAACCACGCGGGTGATGGATTACCGGATACCGGCGGCAAGGAGTGAGAGCGAGCTAGGGCCGCGAGCAGCTAGCTAATAGGGTCTGTTTCTTCTACCTGCGGACCCTGGACTTCGTAAGCAACCTTTCCAGGGGTCTTCCAGTCAGCA
>SJYV01030848.1:1229975-1282103 GCA_006410875.1 Neotragus pygmaeus
CGGCCCCCTCCTCGCGCGCCGCCGCCCCCGGCCCTGGGCTCCTCTCTGTCTCCCCCTCCCGGACGGCGTCGGCGCTCGGCCGGGCCCTCCGCGTCGCCAGTTTGTGAATGAGACGCTCAGTTTCTCAATGGAGCCGCGGGGGGCTCGGGCGGGCGCAGTGCGGCCGCAGCGCTGGCAGTGAGCCTGGAGGGGGGCGCCTTTCCCTCGCTCCCTCCTTCTCTCCCTCCCTCCCGCCACCGCGGCTTTTGAGGAACGGGGCTGAGAGGCCGCGGCGCAGGTCGCAGGGCCCCGCATCCCCGAGGACGCCGCCGTCGCGTTCTGCTGGAGCCGGAGCGCCGCCGCCGAAGCTGGACGCCGAGGAGGCGGGTGGCCTTCGGGATATTTCCCCCAACTCCCCGCGGTCCTTTGCTCTGGGTTTAGAAACTTCTTGATTTCCCATTTCCTTTTTAAAATCCCGATTAGCTCCTCGCCTGCACTATTTTTTTTTTTTTCCGGGAGAGGTGGGGGAGTGTGAGGAAAGGAACGAAGAAAATAAAAAAGGATTTCCGCCCAGAAGAGAGCGACAGTTCTGAGAGCTTTTTCTTAAGGAAACAGAAGCGGCGTTTGCGGCCGCCGCGGGCGCGGGGCCCCGCCGGCCCAGCCATGCGCGAGCCGGCCCCGGGCTGCTGAGGCGCGGGCACGCGGAAGCGGAGGCCCACCGCACCGGGCTCCCCGCGCTCCCGGGCGACTTCTGTCCGCCGGGCGGCGGCAGCGGCGGTGGGATGGAGCCCGCGACCGCGCCCCAGCCCGACATGGCGCCGGAGCTGACCCCGGAGGAGGAGCAGGTAAGCCGGGCTGCGGACGCCGTGGTGGGTGTGTCCGGACCCCCGAGGCCTAGCAGGGCTGCGCTCTTCGCGGCCCCGGGTCTGCGATGGCCTCCAACCCCCTCCCCCGCGGCCGCGCCCCAGGCCGTCATCCCCCAAGCCAGGGGCGCCGCTGGCCGCTGCTTCTACTCCCGGCCGCTTACGGGCCGCGTATTGCCCCCTCCCCGTATTCCGATGATGATTGCAGTTTCTCCAGTTGGGGCCTCCCTTTACCCTTACCAACATCCCCCGACGTTTGTAAGAACACCTACGTTGCCTCTGGCCCTTCCACCCCTAAACGTGTTTTGCTTCATTCCTTGAGGGTTTGTGGTTTTCTAAGGTTATAGAATGCCCACTTTCGGAGCCGAATTCCTTCGGGGACTGTCTCCCTTCTCTAGGACAGTGAGAAGTCCATAGATGCTCTAGATTTTCAGACGAGCCCTTCGGGCTTCTTAGAGGGCTGTGGCCTACTTGGACATCATTCTGGAAGATCCAGGCCTTCTCAGGCTCCCAGAGTCTCTGGCCTTGACTGTCCTGTTTAGCTTTCTCTGGCTGGGCGCATCCCTTCACCCCCACTTACCTACCCCCATCTCAGCTCACTGTCTCCATCTTTCTGAAGTCTACATTGAGCCCCATTGTCCCTTAAAGCTTAAGTTCCCAGAAGGAAACGGTTTGCGGTGTCATTTGAGGGCCTCGGATAAGGAAAGAGCACAGGGTCCTTATAACTTTCCCTTGCCCACATTACTGTTGGGGAGACAGGGGCCACTCCTCTGAGGACGGTAGGAAAATCTGAGATTGGAACCCTAAAGTCTTTCTGCTCTTTCTTCCTTAGCATTGCCCACATCCATGGTCAGATATAATCATGCTCTGATTCTATGTTTAAAAACAAAACAAATAAACAAACAGGAAAAAAAAACCCGAAAAAAAGATGAACCATGCTGGTAACCATTTCATGCTTGCCAGGCCTTGTTTCCAAGGACCGCATTTGGTAGTACAATCTCTAGTGTGAAGACAGTCTGGTTTTACAAACTAATATTGGTTAATAGACTTATTTAAGACCAGGTTTTTAAAATGCCCTTGACTTTTCTCCTCATTTGTAGAGATGACTTTTTTCATATTTGGCTTCAGACCACAGTCTTGTCTTTTGACACCTAGAGATAAAATCAGCATGAGGGAAAAAAAAAAATTCTGCTGCTCTGTACAAGCAGTGGTAACATCCTGGTAACTGTAGTGTAATGCAAGCAGGTGGCCAAGGAGACCACATTGCGAAAATTAGGGAAATACTATTTTGGTACTAAGATGCGATGTGTTTGGTTGATTTTAAATGGAAAAACTCTTTCACTTCTTTTCTTTTGGTTAGTCAGATTTGAAGTTTTTATATTTCTGAGACTTGAGGGCATCAGTATTCCACTATGAAAATGTCATTTGGTTGCGAATTAAAAAATTTAAATTGAGAGAAGTAAATATTAAAGTGTACATAGTATTGATAAAGTATTATTTTTATTCTGTACATATATACAATGTATATACATATATACAACTGTGTTTAAATTAGAAATAATATTGAATGAATGTGATGGAATTATCAAGGATGAGATGAAAATAATTAAATGTACATATATTAAGATCAACAGGTTCTGTGGGTTTTTTAACCATAGCTTTTCCTACAAAACACCAGGTTTTCTACAGGCACTTCAAAATGTTGAGACAAACATAAAAGCATAATTACAGTTGTGGTAATGCCTGATAAAATATCACATTTTAATTTAATATCACATAAGAGTACTCTTAACTGGTAGGATTACTTTATTGAAATTAAACAGCAGCAGATGAATTTTAGGCTTATCAAAGTAGTTATCATGGGAAATAACACTTCATTCCATAATGCCCCATTGCTCAAACTAATTTTAGAACTCATTTGGAGTTGGTTTCAAACTTTGTGTCAGAATCTTTGAAATATGCTTAGTGTTGGGAAAATCTTGTACATTTGAGCATCCATCTGATTTTGGGAAATAGAAAAACAATTTTTGGAATCCTATTTCATAGGTAAAGGTGGATATCAAACTGTTTAACATAGTTTCAGGCTCTTTATGAGGTGTGTAAACTGTCATAAAGATGTTTCTGGAACAGATCCCTCTCAAATAGTACCTCTCTCTACACAGTCATGCAAATCATAAGCCCAAAAGTGTTCTTGGATACTCTGCTCTCTTTCAGCCCCTGTATGTTGTACATCATCAGGTTTTCCTGAATATCTCTTGAATTCTTTGACTTCTTCCACCCTCAGTTCAGTTCACCACCACCATTATTGTCGCCCTAGTTCAAGCTGCTTTCATATCCTGACAGAACTTTTGTTTCCTACTTGATCCATCTGCATTCCTTAGCTTTTTCCAAGAAACAAAGGCAAATCGCAAATCTGATTGCATTTTTCCTTCCCTGTGTGTGTTAGTCGCTCAGATGTGTCTGACTCTGCAGCCCCCATGAACTGTAGCCCACTAAGCTCCTCTCTCCAGGCAAGAATACTGGAGTGGGTAGTCATTCCTTTCTGTGGGGGATCTTCCCGACACAGGGATTGAACCCGGGTCTCCTGCACTGCAGGCAGATTCTTTATCATCTGAGCCACCCGGGAAGCTCAAAATTGTAAGCATTTATAAAACCCTCAGTGGCTTTTCATAGCTCTTGGGATTGTTACAGCTCGTGAATGATTTGTTACAGCTCTTGAATGTGGTCTGCGGTGCCTCAGCCCTTGTATGGTTTAGAGCCCTAGTTTATTCTCATAGTTCATCTTTGCTCCAGGAACACTGGCCTTTTGGTCCTGCGTTCTTGCCTGTTTCCCCCTGCTGCAAGATCTTTGCACAAGTTGCTTTCCTCTGTCTGGAAATACCCTCCACTGTTAATTCCCTCTTCATCCTTCAGCTCATGGGAAGACCTTCCTTGTTCTCCTCAGTTAGGTCCTCTACATCACTTGTCTCAAGTTTACACTATTTGTATGATTGTATGGGGCTTCCCAGGTGGCGCTAGTGGTAAAGAACCCTTCTGGCTAATGCAAGAGATAAGAGATGCTGGTTTGATTCCTGGGTTGGGAAGATCCCCTGGAGGAGGGCGTGGCAACCCACTCCAGTATTCTTGCCTGGAGAATCCTCATGGCCAGAGGAGCCTGGCGGGCTACAGTCCATAGGGTTGCAAAGAGTCGGACACAACTGAAGTGACCTAGCACGCACATGATTGTATGATGGGAAGCTCCATGAGGCTTGAACTCTGTCTGGTTTTGCTCACCATCATATGAACATTGCTGAGCATGACTGGCACTTAATGAACTGTTAGTAAATATAGTACTGGTGGAATGAAGAGTAGTTCTGTTTGTGTTATGTATACAGACAGCATCATCTTTCCAAGTGGCTTATAAAAATAAGGGCATTGTTCATTTTTATATATGTTTTGAAGGTCATCATTATTACTTAGTAGTCTCATTTCCTATCTAGTCATGTTTTGAACTGATATTATACCCAGTCCTTTGTAACCTTGATGTTTCTTGCCTTTATGTTTTCAGTTCTCAATATTATAAAGCCTACAATTGCGCTACCAGAAAAAGTATGCTTTGCCTTTAAGAAGTTCACATGAGTAACAACAGGGTAATAACAGTGTTTCCTGTGCTCCTGCTTTGAGTCAGGCTCTGTGCTGGGCATTTCACATACAGTTAATCCTCATAAGATTGGAATCATTATTTCATTTTGCAAATGAGAAAACTCAGACTAAGAGAAGGAAATTGCCTAAATACACATAGATGGCAAGTAATGGGGGCTTCCCTGGTGGTTCAGTGGTAAAAGATCCACCTGCAATGCAGGAGACCTGGATTGATCTTTTTCCAGGTCGGGAAGATCCCCCGGAGAAGGAAGTGGCAACCAACTCCAGTATTCTTGCCTGGGAAATCCCATGGACAGAGGAACTTGACAGGCTGCAGTCCACGGTGTCTCAAAAGAGTTGGACATGACTCAGAGACTGAATGATGACAGCAGCAAGCAAGTGATGGAGCCTTGATTTCCACTCAGCTCTAGTTATTCTACCTCCCCTGCAGATGTTCCCTCTGTTACACTCACTACATTACATCTTGTGAAGCAGTTAACCAGCTTAATAAGATGCCTACATGGATATGTAATAGCTAATTTTGGGTTTGGGTATTGATGCATATATGCACATATATACATGTATTGATATGTGCTTGAGTTTGAAGTTGTTGTTGTTGTTGTTGTTTTTAATGAAAAGAGTTTTATTTATTTATTTGGCTGCACCAGGTCTTAGTTGCAGCACAAGGGATCTTTGATCTCCATTGTAGCATGCAGGATCTTTAGTCGTAGCGTGTGGGATCTAGTTCCCTGACCAGGGATGGAACCTGAGCTTCTTGCATTGGGAGCTCAGAGTCTTAGCCACTGGACCACCAGAGAAATCCTTGACAGAGTTTCTTAAAATATAGTATTAAAAATTCAGGGGCTTTCTTGGTGATCCCGTGGCTGGGACTCCAGACTCCCAGTGCTGGGGGCCCAAGTCCATCCCTGGTCGGGGAACGAGATCCCACATGCTTCAACTCAAGATTGAAGATTTGGTTTGCTGCAAATAAGACCCTACACAGCCAAATATGTTTTACAAAAATGCAGACAGAAAAATTTGGAAAACCTTATTCAGACCTGTTTATTTCCAGCAGAAACATATTGTACAGCCTGTGCAAGAAATTATGATGAAATTACTCTTGGAAAAAATTTATTCCTTAAGATAGAGTTGGCAACTCTCCATTTTGAGGTGTGGTTACAATAAAAATTTACTTTTTAAAATATTTTCTCTTTTGTATATGAGAGATAGCTATTCTTAGAGCTAAATATGAAGGATATTATTTCTCCAAACTGTAAAAGCCAAGGTGTTTTTGTGTCAGAAATATATTCTTTTTTTGATATGTTTATATGTGAATATAAAAGCCTTTCTTAATAGGCTGGCAAAATTGTAAATTTGCCAGTGTGAAGGGTAACTTCTGCATTTCAGTACTAATCTTCATTCTTTTATTGTAATTGTCTTAATTTTACTTTTCCAAAGCAGGTACTCTCACATTTGTAACTTGACCTGAAGTTGGTAATTTTATCAGATATGCTAAATTATAATTAACTTGACCACCAGGGTTAGTTAAGGGTGTCTTACTTATCTGTTCTGTGTCCACATAACCTACAGAAAGTGGGATATCTTGGATTGCATCAATTTAGGATAAGTTAGGAGGAAAACTTCTTCTTTGCAATAAACCTTAAAAGAAAGACATTTAGCAAGGATTATAAACCTATTTGATGGACTCTAAGGAATTACAGCCTTTAGGGTCTTTTGGTTTTTCACAGATTTCCCAGTAATGGCCAGTAGATTAACTGTTTTCTAAAATAGTTAGAAAACATATTCATATTTTTATTTTAGTTGGTTCTAATAATTTACAGAATCCTTCTGTCACATTATAAATAATGCATCTTTTTGAAGTTGTTGTAATAGATAATCTACTAATACTTACTTTCAAAGCTTCCAAAGAAAATTTTAATTTTAGAGTTCATGTTGTTTAGAGCTTATTTGTAAGGATTAATAAGCTAATGCATATAGATAGTAATGCATTACACAGTAAGCACTCCGTTACATTAGCCATTATATTCTCTGTCTGAATAGTGAAAGAGTTTAGAGCCAAGTTAGCTTAAACCAAACCTAAGGGAGAAAAATATTCATATTTCACACTGAGGATCGTCACTTAGCATGGATTCTTTTGAATGCCAGAAAATAGTTATCTTGCAACTTCATAGTGTAATTTTCAAAAAGCTGTTCTGATTCTGTGCCATGATTTGTGTTCTTATAACAGGATTTTCTGAAATTAAAAATTTAACTGCCTTGCAGTGAACTTTAGAGATGTTTGGCATTTTTCCCAAGGGCAAGGGTTTTGTCCTGCTTCTTGTGGCCAAGAACTTCCCTTTTCCCACAGCCTCGCATGTCCTGTGCTAAATGTCATCTGTCCCCCTGGAAGTAACCATACGTCAAGGACCGAATGATTCATAATGTTGAGTCCTTCCAGAAAGGGGAAGAAGAGGAGGGATAGATGAAGAATTCTCATTCCTTTCCTTATTGCCAGTAGCTAAAGGTATTGTAATTAGCACTTAGGCAAGATCTCATTTGGATGTGAGAATTTTCTTCTTTTAAAACTTCTGAGTGTATCAGGGGTCTTGGGCTTTAGTTGTGAATGTTAAAAGAGACCTGTAGATTTTTCCCAAGGAACCTAACTTCTGGTACTTACTAATGAATTGAAAAGTAAGACATACACTCTAAAAAGGAACTGAACTGTTTAATAGGGGTAAAAGTTAAAACTCATTATAGGTCAGTACAGCTGAATCTCATTTTATGACATATATCTTTATTATCGTGGAAAAGACATAGTAATGTTGGGATTCTCCAACTTTATCTAAATATTCAGTTCAGTTCCGTCACTGTGTCTGACTCTTTGCAACCCCATGGACTGCAGCATGCCAGGTTTCCCTGTCCGTCACCAACTCCCGGAGCTTGCTCGAATTCATGTCCATCGAGTTGGTGATGCCATCCAACCATCTCATCCTCTGTCGTCCCCTTCTCCTCCTGCCTTCACTCTTTCCCAGCATCAGGGTCTTTTCCAATAAGTCCACATATTAAGACCTGTTTTATAGCAGAATGGCTGATCCACTGCAGTGTCAATATTATACATCAGAGCCCCTCACTCTAGTTATTTGTTTAGGTACTTGGATGTTCATTGCAATTTCAGCCATTTCGCACCTGTTTTATCATTCTGCCTTGATGTCTTAGACAGGGCTACTTTCTTTTTCCAAATCAATCATTATTACATTCCCAGTGCTCCCCCGTATGCCTCCACACTGGAATAGTCGCTGTTTTTTATTCCTCTTCCTCTGGAGTAGGGGCAGATATTCCTAGAATAGGTAGTTTAGCTTGTGCTGCTCAGTGCTGGAGAGCCTATGCTTGCTGGAATGAGCACTTTCGTATATGATTTTGAAAAGACCTCGTTAGAACCTAACTGAGATGGCTTGGGGCTGGGGGCTGGGAATAGGAGACAGAGAAGCTTCAGAGCCCATGGGAAGAGTTGTTTATTAAGCATTGGTTATCTCTTAGGTCCAGACTCTAAAATGATGAAACCCAAACAGTAGATTAGAGATGGCTTTTTCTTTAGTTTCTGCTTCTGAGAAAAGCATTCCATTCTTTTCTCTGGGAAAGACCATTTCTGTTATGTACTGGTTTCCTCTAAAATACGAGATCCATTCAAAACAAACATGCACACTTCTTGTCTTTTTATCCAGCATGGGTGCCACAGATCTAACAAGCCCAGTAGAATTATTATGAGACCAGAATTTATTCTCAGAATTGATGGGCACGTTCTAAAGAGAATCATCCATGACTTTAATCCTGAAGTATCTGGGGGTATTAATCCATTAATTACTTTTTCATTGAACAAATGGCTAATCTTTCCTTTTGCATTTACTTTTCTATACCTCATTGTTACACGATAGACGTCATTATTAAAATGCACCTATTTTGAAATAGGTTTTTTATATTCTCTACAATGATCATGTTTCTTTTATCATTAAAACCAGTAACTTTCTGTAGAAAGTGCTGCATACACTATACAGGTTTGAGATTATGTTATTAACTGGTGAGATCCCAGTATTTAAGATTAATGCAAATCTGGCTTTTTTTCTAAACAATATTTACAGGTGAAATCTGGGCCTTTGGAGAGTTGATGGCAGTGAGTCTTAGGTAAACTTCAGGAATCCTCTGCTTCCTTTGTTGCTCCAGGCATTTTATCTAATACTTTATTAATTTTATTTAACTCCTTACGGGCTTCCCTTGTATCTCAGATAGTGAAGAATTTGCCGGCAATGCAGGAGACCCAGGTTTGATTTGTGCATCAGGAAGATCCCCTGGAGAATGGAATAGCTAACCACTCTAGTATTCTTGCTTGGAGAATAGAATGGACAGAGGAACTGGTGGGCTACAGTCCATGGGATCGCAAAGAGTCAGACATGACTGAGCAGCTATCACTTTAAACTCCCTTACAGTTACAAAATGCTCAATAAATATCTGTGATAATAGCATTCTTACCCTTTGTGCTGTAGGAAATCATGTTTTTCAAATAAGAATAGGAGGAAAAATTAAGAATCTTACTTTGTAGCAATGAAATAGGTGGCCTAAGACTTCTAACAATTGAATACTGTATCTCAAAGATGGTAGGTGAGACTGCCTATGCTCATTTTATGCTAGTAGCACTTAACACACTCTCCATTGGTTCGTTGGTTTATTTCCTCTTGGTTAATAGATTTCTTGTTTAGGTGCACTGATTATCATCTTTTTGGGTTTTTTTTCCCAGATAAAACTGTAAAAGATCATCTGATGATCTAAAAATGACATGTTTAGTACAAAGAATTATAGTTTATGTCATCTTTCATATCTTAGTTCAACAGCTTTCATGAAAAAATTCCCATTCCATTGTTCATATCAGTGGTTCTCAACCACGGTGATTTTATTTATTTCCAAACTTAAAACCTTTTATTTTGTGTTTGGATATAGCCAGTTATGGAGAAGGAGATGGCAAGCCAGTCCAGTATTCTTGCCTGGAAAATGCCATGGACAGAGAACCCTGGCGGGCTGCAGTCCATGGGGTCACCAAGAGCTGGACACGACTGAGGCCACACACACACAGAGCCAGTTAACATTGTGGTAGCTTCAGGTGAACGGCAAAGGCACTCAGCCATGCATATGTGTGTATCCATTCTCCCCTAAACTCCCTCCCATATTTAAAAAAATTTTTTTAATTTTATTTTTGGCTGTACTGGGTCTTTGTTGCTGCAAGAGGGCTTTCTCTAATTGTGGCGACAGGAATTCTCATCGTGGTGGCTTCTCTTGTTGCAAGAGCACAAGCTCTAGGGCTCTCAGGCTTCCTGGCTTGTGGGCTCTAGAGTGCAGGCTCAGCTGTCGTGGCTCATGGGCTTAGTTACCCCGTGGTGTGTAGAATCTTCCCAGACCAGGAATCAAACCCATGTCCTTTGCATTGACAAACAGACTCTTAACCACTGGACCACCAGGGAAGTTTGTCAATCACTAGGGTGTCCTTTTCAAAGAACGATGCTACAACTGAAATTCCAGTACTTTGGCCACTTCATGCGAAAAGTTGACTCATTGGAAAAGACTCTGATGCTGGAAGGGATTGGGGGCAGGAGGAGAAGGGGATGACAGAGGATGAGATGGCTGGATGGCATCACGGACTCGATGGACATGAGTTTGAGTGAACTCTGGGAGTTGGTGATGGACAGGGAGGCCTGTGGTGTTGCAATTCATGGGGTCGCAAGGAGTCGGACACAACTGAGTGACTGAACTGAACTGAACTGAGAGATACATTTGATTGTCCCAACTGAGGATACTACTGGGATCTAGTGGGTAGAGGCCAGTAATGCTGCCAATATAATGATGGGCATAGAGCCCACCACAACCGAAGGTGAACTGGCCCAAAATGTCAGTAGTGCCAAGGCTGAGAAACCCTAGTTTACATTTGAAGAATTTTGTAGTTCTTAGGAACAGAGTTACAAGTTCCTACTTTTTAGTTCAAGGCAGGTCTTTAGTTAACAGTAAATATTTATTCAAATTCTGTGTCCCTAAATACTGGTTTCTGCAATTGACTTCACATGCTGAAAAACTCCAGTCTAGAACATAATTATTTCGCAGCATAACTATCACACAAGATAAAATGAGACATTTCCACAGCCTTTGCTGGGGTTTTCAGAGACAGGAGATTTTATGTGACTAGCTGAACACTACTTGAGTCCTGCCATGGGATGATAATGGGAATTGTGATTTTTGCTTTCCCTTCCAAATATTTCTGTGTTGCTACTGAGTGTCTGTTTTCTTCCAGTGAGTGGGGTGATTATTATGTATCAACCTGTTGATGTCTACAAAGAGGAAAGTTTTACAGATCATAAACAGAAACACAGTTTGTTCATTCAGCAGTCATTTATTGTCTGTCGCTGTGTGCCAGGTTCTTGTTCAGCATGGATTGAGGGGTCTTTGTCCTTGAGGAATTGCCCTCCAGTTATTTCTGGGCAGGTCTTGAATTGTGGGGTATATACCAAGGAGGAGGACCTCTTATTTACAGCGAGGGCAGACACTTAATCTTACACATCTTTCGTGTACATTGTGAGAGTTCAAAATATGTTTGCTGAAGAATGAGTGAAACTGTATATGTTGAAATTATTTATTCCTCACACACCCCTGAAGTGAATATTATTTTGTCTAGGATGATTATCTTCCTGATATAGAGATTAAGTTCAGAAGCCTTCAGCAGTCCACCAGGGAGGCAACCTGGGACTCAAGCTCTCTGATTAAATGCAGTGCTGTCTCTGGTAAATGTCATCTGTGTTAATCACGTGTTTCTATGTATGACACAGTACATACATATGTACCAGGAACAGCTCTTTCTTGGCATTTGTATGTTAAATATTCCTGGTTTCAATCATTTACAAATTTCTCTACAGACATGTGATTCCATTGTTCCTAGTTGCTTGTTGTACATTTATGTAAGAAATTATATATTTTAATGGGATTAGTGAACTTGAAGTTTCAGATACGTCTCTGGCTGTACCTCTCAGAATGTTGTAGATCTGTTGTTTGCCTTTATAAAACTAGTGTTTAGTCTTGTCTATGTGGAGTTTAACTTTTCAGATACTATTGTCAGCATCATGGGAAAGTATATATGGTGTATTTGCCTACCAGTAATTAGGATGAGACTACGGCTTTTTAAATTGTTTTGTCCATGACACCTTCAATTTACCCACATTTTTGTCTGTACTTAGCCTCCTACTGGGGCTTCCCTGGTAGCTCAGCTGGTAAAGAATCAACCTGCAATGCAGAAGACCCCGGTTTGATTCTTGGGTCGGGAAAATCCCCTGGAGAAGGGATACGCTACCCACTCCAGTATTCTTGGGCTTCCCTGGTGGCCCAGACGGTAAAGAATCCGCCTGCAATGCCGGAGACCTGGGTTCGATCTCTGGGTTGGGAAGAACCCCTGGAGGAGGGCATGACAACTCACTCCAGTATTCTTACCTGGAGACTCCCCGTGGACTGAGGAGCCGGTTGGGCTACAGACCATGGGGTTGCAAAGTGTCAGACACGACTGAGCGACTAAGCACAAGCACAAACTACTACTAGATTTCCCTTTCCAACTCTTGCCAAGCGGTAAAGTTGAGGAAGAAATTTTTTCAAAAAAAAGGATTTTATTCCCTTGATTTTACTTTCTATACATATAAATTTTCTTATGTTTATAAAGGAAGAAAAAGTTACTAAGAGAGAGACCTAAAACTTTGAACATAAAACATAAGCGCAAGAAAACAGTTTTAGTTGGGAATGAGACAGTTGTCTCATTGACTTTACCTCTTCTATGCCAGGAAACCCTGGAAGTGAAGAGAAAGTGGTATTTCTGGCAAAGTTAGGGATATAGCTAGCAAGATTAAAATATACAGAAATTCCCAGCATATTTTTTAAAAATCTTTTTAGATTAGGATTCTGAATGTTTTAGAGAAACCATCTGATGTTTTTTCATACTGAATGCTGGTGCACCATTTTGTTTATAGGAAATAAACTGCATTGTTATAGAATTAATAGTAACATTTAAAAAAATTGAAAACCATTCTTTTTTTTTTTTTTTTCTTTAACCACCCAAAGCATCATTTTCTTTCATAGTTTATATCAGGCTAGGGAAGTGCTAGCTTTGGAGGTGATTTTTGTGAGAAAATTAGAAACAACTGGAAACTTGTGTTTTGAATAAAATTGCTAGGACCACTGGAACATGGAAACTAGTCAGAACCTGTAACTGTTGTCATGCTATCCTTACAGTGCTAGAAGTGCCGGTAAAAGCCCACATCAAACTGCTAAGCACTAACTAGGACTTCCCTGGTGGCTCAGAGGTTAAAGCTTCTGCCTACAATGCAGGATACCCTGGTTCAATCCCTGGGTTGGGAAGATCCCCTGGAGAAGGAAATGGCAACCCACTCCAGCACTCTTGCCTGGAAAATCCCATGGACGGAGGAGCCTGGTAGGCTGCAGTCCACGGAGTCGCTATGAGTTGGACACGACTGAGCAGCTTCACTTTCACTTTCAAGCACTAACTAGGGTGGCTATAATTAAAAAAGAAGAAACACCAAAAGAGAGAGAGAGGAAGAAAGAAAGAAAATAACTGTGGTGGGAATGTAATATGGTACAGCTACCTTGAAAAACAATTTGGTGGTTTCTCAAAAGGTTAAACATAGAACTACCCATTTGATGCAACAGTTTCATTTGTAGGTATGTATCCAAAAGATTAAAAGCAGGCACTCTAATGGATACATGTACTTGCATTTGTAGCAACGTTATTCCCAATACCAAAAGATAGAAGCAGCCTGACTATCCAATGATAAATGAATAGCTAAACAGAATGTAGTATATACATATAATGGAGTATCATTCAGCTTTAAAAAGAAATGAAATGTTGATATATGCTATAATATGGATAGGTCTTAAAAACATTATGCTTACTGAAATAAGCCAGACACAGAAGTATGATTCCACTTGTATAAGGTACAAATTCATGGAGACAGTAGAATCCCAGGGATTGGGAGGAGGTTGAGAGGAATTACTGTTTGATGAGTATACAAGTTTTGTTGAGGGTTATGGAAAAGTTTTGGGACTATATAGTGGTGATGTTTCACCCAACTTTGTGAAAGCATTTAATGCCACTGAATTGTGTAGTTACAAATGGTAAAAAAAAGCAAAAGTATTTTGTATATTGTATCCTAGTAAAAAAAATAACAGTCAAGCACCATTCAAAGTGTTTTATGAATCTTAATTCACTTGGTGAATAATGCAGCTGGTGAGTCAAAGGAAAGAGAATAGGTGTTACTTCCACTTCTCCTTGGGTCCTTATCTTAAGCCTAGAATCTCTTATATAAGTACCATTTATTGTTTCTGGGTGTATCTATGTTAATAATTTGTTAGAATGTGAATTGTCATGTGTTTAAACTCCTGAATATTTCACCTGTGAGATCCCAGTTCACTTCTACTCTGTAGGAGAATAAGGAGTTTTCTGTGAAGAACAAAGAAGTTCTGAGTGTTATGATATAAATGGACCCTGTATATATAGCATCCTCGTTTCCTCCCCCCGCCTCCTGCCCCATTCCTAGTACAGTTCTGGGAATGACTTGAAATATTGTTGATCTAGAGCCCTGGTTCTCAAAGTGTAGTCTCCAGATCAGCAGCATAGGCATGCCTTGGGAGCTTGTTAAAAAAGCAAATATTCACATCTTATCCCAGACCTACTGAGTCAGGAACTCTAGGGCTGAGGTCTAACAGTATGTGTTTTAACAAGTCTCCAAATGCATGCTCAAGTTTGAGAACTAGTGGTCCAGAAAATAACTAGGGTGCTGTTGTGCGGGTTGGGGAATCATTTAGAAGTGAGTTTAAACGTTTTGGTTCACTTTGGAAAGGGAAGATTTACAAATTGCTTACAAATTGCTCTGGAACTCTAGGTATTGTCTGAACTGGCTGAAAGCTGCAGGAATCATCTCATTCTATACTATAACTGTGTTGTTCCAAAGACTAGCGTTTACCACGATCTGATCCAGTGAAAGAGCAGAGCCTTACTACTTGAGAAGTAGAAAGAGAACCAGGATGTCTGCAAAACAAGACACTGAGACACCTGATGTCCACTGCAGATGGCGTTCCCTAGAGAGATGCTTGGCTTCCAAGGAAGTATTGAATGAAAGAAGACACAGGCTGTTCCGATTCAGCCAGGAAAAACCTGCCAGCTTTGACAGGGCCAGTCCATAGGGAAGCTTGTGTTACTCCAGTGTCAGTTGCCCTGAGAATCTGGACCAAGGAGTTACCAGATTTTCCTGTCTGGGTCCTGCACAGGAGCTGAGGTAGTTGTGTTTGGAGTTGAAAATGGGACATTGCAGTGAGGACGGCCAGATTGTAGACAGCTTTTCCAGGCTTCATTCTTTGTAGGTCTGTTCAGTACAATAAACTGATCTGCTTGTACTGTTTTATGAACGTGAATAAGTTTGTCTTTAGTTAGTGAGAGGCCACCTTGGATTTGGAAGTATTAATCCAGCAAGTTTGAGGTGTCTGGATGACTGACATTGCCTAATTTGCAGTCTCCCAGCCAGATTCCATTTGAAGGAGTAATGAAGCTCCAGGTCATGATCCCAAGTTTCTTGAATGTGTGACAGTCAAGATTCAGTAACCTAAGACTTGGCCGTAGGAAGAAAACTGGGCCAGTTAAATTTGCTGTCAATAAGCAACAGCTGGTCTAATATGCAGGCCAGGGCCAGGTTAGCCACAGATCTGACGTGCTGAATCCTAAAGTGTCGGATTAGAAATTGTCAAGGCAGCCCTGTCGGATCCATTTGACATTGGCAAAACTGAGCTTGAGGGGTGTGAGAGAGGGTGAGGAGAGGGGGATGGNTTGGACTTCCCTGGTGGCTCGATGGTAAAGAATCTGCCTGCAACACGGGAGACCTGGGTTCAATCCAGATGTAGTTTAAAAGATGTGAAAGTTTATAGTTTACCCTTTTTCCTAGTCTCAGTTCATTTCCTCTCCTCAGAGATGATCAATATTGTAAGTTTTTTTTTTTCTGGTGTATTTTTCTACAAATACTTGATGCATGTATGAACAGATTCGTATAATACACTTTTCCTGTTAATTGACATCACTTGTATCATATATGGAAAAGGTAATGGCACCCCACTCCAGTACTCTTGCCTGGAAAATCCCATGGACCTCCGAAGGAGCCTGGTAGGCTACAGTCCATGGGGTCGCTAAGAGTCAGACGCGACTGAGCGACTTCACTTTCACTTTTCACTTTCATGCAGTGGAGAAGGAAATGGCAACCCACTCCAGTGTTCTTGCCTGGAGAATCCCAGGGACGGCGGAGCCTGGTGGGCTGCCATCTACGGGGTTGCACAGAGTTGGATACGACTCAAGTGACTTAGAAGGAGCAGCAGCAGCAGCAGTATCATATATATACAAGGACTTTGTATACAAATTCTACATATAGTTAAGATTGTTTTTGGATTTTATTCTCTTCTTTAAAGTCCTGTCTTTATGAGTCAGGTTTCTCTTTTTTTCAAGTATTGGTTTAACACTCTGTGCATTTTTTCGTGACTGCGCTGGGCCTTTGTCGCCCTGGCTTCCTCTGGTTGAGCTCCTGCTTTCTCATTGTGCCGGTTTCCCTTGTTGTAGAGCGCGAGCTCTAGGCTTGTGGGCTTCAGCAGCTGCAGCACATGAACTCAGCAGTTGATCCCTCTATCCCTCGAGGGAATTTTGCTCAGTTAAAAAAAAATTATAATGGGTGTTGAATTTTATACAGTGCATTTTCAGCATCTCTTGAGAAGGTTATATACTTTTTCTCCATTAGTATCTGTTTATGTAGGAAATTGCTCTGGTAGAGGTCCTTATTTTAAACTGTCTTTTCATCCCTGGGAAGAGTCTTCTTTGGTTATGATGTATTTGTTCTCTATTATATTGGTGTTTCTACAAGAGCGTTATCTGTATCATGAAGCTGTAACAGAATATGTCAAAGAAGCCATCTGAGTCTGTAGGTAATTGTGTCTGTTTGTGTGTAGGGGATATTTGACAGCTCTTGTTTTTTCATTCACATTTCTTTGATACTCAGTGGTCATTTTTACTTCTAAAAGTGAATCTTAAAAGTTCCTTGGTTCTTCCTCCTGTGCCCTCTAAATGTTAATATTGTTTAGAGTTCTGTTGTTCATTATTCATCATACATATTTATTAGATATTATTAGAGATATTTATTTATCCCAGGCACAGTTCTAGGAGCTAAGTGAATAAAAATAAATATGATCCTTGACTTCGGCTTCCCTGGTGGCTCAGTGATAAAGAATCCACCTGCCAGTGTGGGAGCCACAGATGTGGGTTCCATCCTTGGGTTGGGAAGATCCCCTCAAGGAGGAAATGGCAACCCACTGCAGTCTTCTTGCTTGGGAAATCTCATGGAAGAGGAGCCTGGTGGGCTACAGTCCATGGGGTCCAAAGAGTTGGACACTGAGTGAGCACAGTCCTTGACTTAACAGAACTTCCCTCCGTACTGCAATTTTTTCCTTCTATCTGGCTTCCCCACTGCTGGAAGAGTCATTTTTAGCTGGGATAGGAGAACTAAACTTATTTCATCCCTTCTCTTAAAGATCTCTGTTGAATCCTTCATGGGTATAGAATTGTGGACCTTTCCTGTGTGGCTCAGCCTCTGTGTCAGCTCATCTTCTGCCATTCTCTGTCATATACACTGGGCACACAGCTACACTGTATCCCCCGGTAACCCCCATTCCTTCATGACTCAGCCGTTACTCATTAAAAAAAAAAAAACAACCTTGCTTTTCTTTTAAAAAAAAGTACTGTATTTTAAAAAAATGTTTCTTTTTATTTGGCTGCACCAAGTCTTAGTTGAGACACATGGGATCTTTGGTTTTTGTTGCAGCATTCGGGATTTTTAGTTGCTGCATGCATATTCTTAGTTGTGGCATGTGGGCTCCAGTTCCCTGACCAGGGATTGAACCTGAGCCCCCTGCCCTGGGAGTGCAGTCTTAGCCTCTGAACCACCAGGGAAGTCCACTTTTACACATATTTTGTTTTCTCTATTGATCATTCTTATCTCTTCCTGGCAAAGTTTTACTCATCCTTCAAGACACTCTTTTAAAAAGATTTGTTTTTAATTTTCATGAAAGTTTGAATCCTACAGTACTCTGTTCATCTTTTTCTCTCTGAGTTATGTCTGAACAGCTACTGTACTGCTTAGCACAAAGTGTGTGTGTGTGTGTGTGTGTGTGTGTGTGTGTGTGTGCACACGCCCTTAGTCGCTCAATTGTGTCTGACTCTTGCGACTTACAGACTGTAGCCTGCCAGGCTCCACTCTCCATGGGATTCTCCAGGCAAGAATACTGGAGTGGGTTTCCATTTCCTTCTCCAGGGGATCTTCCTGACCCAGGAATCCCGACCCAGGTCTCCTGCATAGCAGTCAGACTCTTCACTGACTGAGCTACAAGGGAAGCCCCGAGCACAAAGGAGTTCCTCAGCAAATACTTGTAGATGCTTGACTGACCACATGAGTGGATGCCTGGAAGAGCTCTGCTGTGCTGTTGCCTTGAAGGGAGATGCGACTGCTACTAGTCATGGAAGGTTGCCAGGGAGGAAACAAGTCTCTGAACTAACACAGTGTATACTTTCTTCTTCCCTCTCCCCAAAATGTGTGTGTGTGTTGGGGGGTGGGGAGCAGAGTGAGGTGGTTGTAGGGACATAAACTTAAAAAAGTATGTATTTCGTAGTATTTTTCTGTTGATTTTAACTTTTAAATTATTAAATACATGAGAACAGCTGTGGAATGATGGGATTTTGATTGACCTTTTCCCTTTTTTTTGCAGATTTTCTTTATTACATTATTTCATAACATGATAAGATCAGAAGTTGTTCTTAGAACTTTTTCCTTTCAAGATGCAGTAAAACCCTGTTTACTGGCTGAAACACTGTTTACCCTGTTTACCCTGAAACACTGGTTCTTTTAAAATCACATTTTAAGAAAAGGCAAAATTTTCCTGATAAAATGAAAATATTTGAGAGTAACCAGTAAACAGTAATTCACAGAGACTAGGTTTATTTCCATGTTTGACACAATAACAGAGGGCTAAAGGGAAGATGATAGTTTTTAGTTTGAAAATTCAACAGGCTTCACCTTGTTGCATTAAAGCAACCTAGTGTATTTTAGTTCAGATTCTGTTTCCTGGCAGATTTATATGGACTAAAGGGATTAACAGACATAACAAGATGATTCACAATGAAGGGAAGGTGGGAAAACAGGCAAAAGAGGAAGGTAAATTTACTAATGCATTTGTCACTGAAATTAATGGGGAAATGGCATATTTGCCAAAACACAGAGGTAACCTCACATTCGGTGAAAGGCAGACACTGAGTCTTACATTGAATCACTTTTCTTATTTCGGTATTCAGTGCCCTTTTTTTTTTTTTTTGCTTCAGTGCATGTGTTTGCCCTGCACAAAGTTGTGCCTGTATTATAATGAGAAATACTCTCAAGTCAGTTTGATACTGTTGAAAAGGATTTGTGCTCAGGATGGCAGTGTTAATCTCCACAGCTGCCAGTGTAGGGACAAAAGCATTTAGAGTTGGGAGCAAGGGCATAAATACCTCTGGATCTGGCTTTTTCTATGTTGTCACAGAGCCCTGAATGAGGATCAGTTGCTCCTTTCAAGACTTTTGTCTTGCAGTTGAACACGTATTGGAAATTTCCAATTTAAATTTATGCTTTTGGATAAAAAGGATTAGAGAGATTGAATTGCTGCAGGCTAAAGAGAAGCAACAGTAGTCACTTGATTTTGAGGAGCTCTCTGTCGAAAGAAGTTTTAGTGTGAAATGACTGGAGTAAGAAAAAAAAGGAAAATGAACATCCATTCAGAGACTACCTACCAAGTACCAGGTACTGTGGTGAGTGCTTCCTATCCATTGTCTCATTCGAGCCTTATCCTTTCATGAGGAAATAGAGACTCAGAGAGAAGTATATAATTACAGTAAGCTTTTTTTTTTTTTTTTAAATTAGCTACACCAGGTCTTAATTGCAGTATGTGGGATCTAGATCCCCAACCAAAGACTGAACCTAAGGCCCCTTGCATTGGGAACACGAAATCCCAGCCACTGGACCACCAGGGAATTCCTCTGCAATAAGCTTTGACTATGCTGAAACAAGTGTACCTATACTGAACAAGTTGACTGAGGAAGGTTATAAGTGGTAAGGTTAGTTTTTCTGCACATCAATTCAGACCTTTTCCCAGAGGAAGACCAAGGCTGTTTGAACTGTGACCACTCCTTAGTCGCCAGATGTTAAACAACTTGTGGTTACTCATAAGCCTAGATAGATTCAAACCATTGACCTTGAGCTGAAGTATTTTGGAAGCTGTGACTCACCTTTTGGTTAGTTCATTCTTTCACCAGGAAATATACTGAGTATTAATTTCTGGAATTTCAGTGATCCTTTCTGAAGAGTGTACTGCTCATTAAAATATCTGGGTCTTGTTTTTCTGGTAACAAACAGAACCACAAATTGGTCTATCCTTAGTGGTTGTGCCAAGTCCTTGTTTAAACAGAGGGAGAGATCTGATAACTATTTGGAGAGAGGCTGTTAAAGATCTGATTAACTGTTTGGAGAGCAGCTGTTGTTCAAAGGTCATCCTTTCTAGCTTCTGTAAGAGGTTCATCTCTTCCTCCAGAGGAGTGGGGATACAGGAGAGTGAATCCACGGCTGAACATAACAGGTGGTGTATGTGTGTTATTTGTATCTGTGAATACCACATCTTTGTTTATTGGACACTGGACTGTCTTCATGCAAAACCTAGTCAGGCCAAATCTGGAGGAATTGTTCCCGTGCTTAAAGCCAAGAATAACATCCTGACCAGCAGGGAACAGAGGTCAGCTCAAGGCAGCAGCTCTTGGGAGCTACACGACATCAAGAACCTTGAAGGAACTTAGTTTAATAAGAAGGAAGCCAATATGTACCTTGAAGGAAGTGTGTGAAACCTATATGTCTCTTGTTGTTGTTCAGTTACTAGGTCATGTCCAACTCTTGGTGACTCTTCGCGTGAGCTGCAGCATGCCAGGCCTCTCTGTCCATCACTGTCTCCTGGAGTTTGCTCAAACTCATGTCCATTGAGTTGGTGATGCCATCCAACCATCTCATCCTCTGTCATCCCCTTTTCCTCTTGCACTTAGTCTTTCTCACCATCAGAGTCTTTTCCAAGGAGTCAGTTCATTGGGATATAAGAGGTAAAAAACAATCATCTAAACAGGTGGCGTTCATATTACCTCCTGGTCATCTAATTATATTCCCCCCCCACCTGGATATTGATTTGTCTGTTTATTGTTTTTATTAGAAAAGGAGGAAAACTATATTCTGTTATTCTGGTGTTTTATTCTACAGGCAGCTTCAGAGACGCCCAGAAGTGCTGGCTTTAAAAGATGATATGTTAAACAAATAGCCTTTATAAAATCTCCTGGGACCTTCCAGTTTTCCTGAAGTTTTGTCTCTGGGATCTTTATGCTCCAGTTTCTCTTCCGTCTTTCCTCATTCTGATGCTAACCACTCATCCCACAGAGGCAAATCCAACTGTTTTTGGGGGGAGCATTCTGAGTTTGTCCTGTTGTCTTCTCTGGGACTCATTTCTCTGGTCTGACTTCAAGTGGTTCTGGGCCAAAGTGATTGTAAGAGCTTTTCTTCGTAGCCTTTATTTCTTGGCTCTTTCTGTTTATGCACTTTGTCTGATTAGTTTTGCTGGTTTCCTCCTTTACCAGCTAATGTGAGGTGTATTGCCTCAGCTGCAGGGTTCTAAAGCTCAGATGCAGCCCCAGGTCTCTTAGATTTTGCTCCACTTTGCAAAGTGCCTTTTTCCTTTCCTAGAAATTGGGGCTGTGGTATGAGCTATTGCTGACTCTTCCAGGACTGTAGTTTGCTATTTGTTTAAACAGGTATGTAGCAATTTGGATTGTTTATTTGCAAGGTAGAACTTGTTGCCAAGACTCTGAATAGGTCATTGCTGTTACCCTTTCTTGCCTATTTTTGAACTGAAAAATTAGAGACTGTGGTCACATAGTAGTTTGGTCTTATACCTTTTGAAACAAACCTCATTTTTGTATTCCTTATATGTAGCACAACAGTTGGCCTTTAGATATTAACAAATAGTTAAATACATAATAGTTTAATTAATACATCTTAACTGTGGGGTTGATTGATCAGTTAAATCTCAGAATTCTCATCAAGTTGATCACATTTTGGATCCATATGTGAGAGAAGTTTCTGGTTGGAAGGGACCAAATAGCAGTGTAGGAAATGTTTAGCAATTTAAAATATGCATGCCAAAAAATCCTGATGTAAGTCCTGTTCTAAAATGAAGAAACAGAAGGGTGGTTTGACTAGAGCGGAGACTGGTTAAAACATAAGGAGAAGTAGGGTGAGGCAGGATAAAAGAACATGGATTAAAAGACAGCAACAATTATGAAGTAGGCATCCTGTCGGTTTGGGCTTAAACCATGAGAATGAAACTTTCCCACCCTTCCCCCGTAGCAGGTTCTCCACCTTCACACCCCTCCCTCAGACCACTGTCCAGAGGAGCTGCTAATGACCCTCTGGCCACTAGTGTCCAGTTTTGAGGGCTGCTTTATGAAGCACAGAGAGGTCCTGTGAGGTCAGTCAGTGCAAAGACCAGTTGGCCTTTAGATTCATGAAATTCTTCGTAATCGTTTTGCTGCTCTCAACAGTATTGCTAATTCCAAAGCCAAAACCATTTTCTAATTGTTTTACTGTGTGTGACTAGCTTATGGGACCAAAACAGCAGCTGAGACTGCTTTACTGCCCTGTGCATTATGCAATAACCCTTCAGAGGGGACCTTTACTTCTTTTTTAGCCTTAAAAAAAAACAGACAACAAACTGCTGTTTTTCTGCTTTGGGGCCAGTAATTTGCATCTTATTTGGGAACCTTGCTCTCCCCCCTCATTATTTCTTCATATATCCTTGAGCTAAGTAAGCCCTGCTCTCTGAACCTGGCTCTGGCTTCTGGCCTCATTGATTTGTATGAATTGTAATAATTTCCGATTTCAGATCTGTTTCCACCTTTTGTTTTTCCCGGGTGTCTTGGGGTTCAAACTTGCTTGGGCTTGGAGAAAGTGTCTTTTTTTCTTGTTTGTTTTTGGTTTCTGTAAATATATTCTGTAACAATTATTCTTTATTTTCTTTTTCAAACAGGCCACCAAGCAGTTTCTTGAAGAGATTAACAAGTGGACAGTTCAGTACAACGTATCCCCCCTCTCTTGGAATGTGGCCGTCAAATTCCTCATGGCCCGGAAGTTTGATGTGCTTCGCGCCATTGAGTTGTTTCACTCCTACAGAGTATGTAGCTCAGAGATGGACCTACTGTGTGGCACCTGGGCTCTCTATATTGCTGTTATCCCTGCCAGTCTGTACGCATAGTGTTTCTCCCCACTCCCATTAAAAAAAAAAAAAAAAATGGAGCAGTATCCAGGAGCCCTACCTTGAAGTCAGAAAATCCTTCTGAAGATATTTAGACTCTCCCTAAATAAATTAAAAAAAAAAAAGGAGAGAGGGATGAGAGGCACTGGGATTAGTTTATGAGTTTAAGATTAAAGCTCACTTACACTCATTTTATGGATCATCTTGTTCAATACTCATTTATTCAACAGTTGTTTATTATATACCTACTATGTTCTAGGTGCAGAGATTACTGTTTAAAAAGAGAGAGTACAGAAATAATTATAGGAAAGCTATGATAGGGCAAAACTGCGTTCTGTGGAAAGCACGTTTAGTTAGGAGACTCGAGGAAGCTTTGCTGAAGGAAATGACTTCTAAAGTAAGGAGAGTGAGTAGGAATCAGACAGTGGGGGAGTATGGCAGAGAGAACAGCAAGTTCAGATGCCTAGTGGCAAGAGGGAAATTGAGCTGAGCGGAAATGCTCAGTAGGAGTGGGGGTATGGCAGGAGATTGAGCAACAGAGGTAAACAAGGCCAGATCAGAGAGTATCTGCTTTTTCTTAAGGGCAGAGAAATTCATTGACAGTATAAACAGCAAAATGTGTTGATCAGATATGCTTTCTGGAAAGATTTTTTTCACTGTGCTTTAGAGGATGGATCAGAAGGGCTATAGTGGAGACAGATCCATTAGAAGGCTGCTGTACCTACTAGGAGAGAGATGATTGTCTTGTCATTAAGCATAGTGTTAGTGGGAATAGAGGAAAAGTGGGTAGATTCTAGAAGTGAAATTGATAGAGTTACTTAAATTGGTGTATGAGGAAAGAAGAGTGGTGGATTCCAGGTCTCTGACTTGGGCAACAGGGTGGTAAATGGTGGTGGCATTGACTAATTAAGAGACACTGAAGGGGTATAGGTATGTGAACAGTGTAGGCCATGAGTTCAGTTTGGCCATGTTAAGGTTGAAATGCCAGTGGGATAGCCAAATAGACATGTCCTCCAAGCAGTTGGGATATGAGTCTAGGGTTTGGGAAAGAAGGCTGGACTGGAAGTAGAGAGTTCAGAGTGACCATAGTAGAATATTGCAGCTAAATATTGGAGCCATGAGAATGGGGGTGGGCATCTGGGGAGAGAGTGAGGAGTAGGGATATGTGTAGAGCAGAACCTCATTTCATACTCTCTGCTTTTTTCTCACTATTGTTTGTTAAAGTTAAATTTTCATGGTTTAGGTAAGGCATGCACTCTCCTGTGATTCCAGCTTGCATACTGTCTTCACTTGCTGCCTTGCCTCTGCAGGCATTTGAATTTGATTTTGGGATGAATTGGGAAAGAATGTGAACAAAGACCTAGTTTGTTGTATTCACCACAGTGTTCTTAACACTTAGTTCAGTGCCTGGCACATAATAGTTGCTCTATAAATATTGGCAGAATGAATGAATGAGTCAGTGAGTGAAATGAGTGAACAAATGAATGATAAAAAGCCCACAAAAGAGTCTTAGAAGGAGTAGCTGAAGAAATGGAAAAACCAAGAGAGTATTTAAAAAAAAAAAATAGAGAATCTCTTAGGAAAAAGAGAATGTGAGTGGTCAACCTTATTAAAAGGAGGACTAAAGATGCGCACTGGATTCAGTGACTGGAAGGTCCTGGTCACTGGAGCAGGGGCTCTGCGTGGTATGGTGAGACTGAGAGGAAATGAGAATGTGATTGAATGAGTGTTGAGGGAGCTGAGGGTGAGCTTGAAGAATCTGGCTGTGAAGATGAATTAAAATGAGATCATGGTAGCTGTTGTTGCAGAGGATACAAAGTGGGGGATGGCTCCTATTTAAGACAGAAGAGGCCTAAGCCTGGATGAGGTGTTAGGATATATGCTTCCAGACAGTTTAGGTGCATATTTTAATATCAGTGCTGCTGCATGTTTAAGAAGTTTAGCTTTGTACTCTAATGATTGATATATATTGATTGGTCTTCAGGGTTAGGCTTCTCACTCATTCAAAGGAAAGATCCTAAGCTCTGAGGGGCTGATAAGGTAGCATTGGACAGGAATTCTGCTAACAGTTGGCCTCGAGGAAGGTTACAAAGAAATTCATGTTTCAGGAAGCTGATTTCTAAAATCCCTTATCTCTGAGATTTGGTGGTTACATAAAGCTGTCATAAGTATACAGTATTTTTATATTAATTTATCTTGCTTGTTTTATTTTTAGGAAACACGAAGGAAGGAGGGCATTGTGAAGCTGAAACCTCATGAGGAACCTCTCCGTTCTGAGATCCTTAGTGGAAAATTCACCATCTTAGTGAGTATTTATGAAACCCTCTTGTAACATCTCTTTATTTCCTTTTGTAACTATTGTTCTTTTTGGACTTTGTTCCTAGGTGTCTTGTCCTGAATCTAGAGAGTCTTAATAGTGGGGAATAGATGTAAAATAGCTGTGAAGTTTGGCATAAAATTATTCTAGTAATAATTGAAATAATTGAAACTCAGTTGTTTAGTAGTTTTAGAAAAGTTTCTTTATTGGTCAGTCAAGACCTTTGGGAGTTGTATACAGTGTGTCAGAGCCCTGTCCTTGCTTATTTAATGTAAGTGCTTTCCACTTAGAGACCACAGCCTTTCAGGTAAGTGTCCAGTGGTACTTTTAAGGCAGCGCATGGAAACCATGGTCGTATTCTATGGTTTTCTCCTGTTGCTTTTTCTTCTCTATCCTCTCTGGGAAATCAGCTAGGCAGCCAATATGGAGTATTGTTTAATTTAATTTCTCTGTACTTGAAGAGTTAAGAGAACGTGGTTTTTTCCTACCGTAGGAATATGATCTTGGGAGTGCTGAGAGTCAGACATGGGATGACTAAAAAGCTTTTTTCCTTTTCTGGAGCAATTGATGCAAGTCAGAGAAGTATTGTCAGCGTCTGTGCTCTTTATGGCAAACCTTTGTCCAGGCTATAAGAAGCCTTAGTGATTTCTGTGATTTTTCTATTTGATATCTAACTATTTCTTGTTTTGTTTGCTCTAGAATGTTCGGGACCCAACAGGAGCGTCTATCGCCCTCTTCACTGCCAGATTACATCATCCCCACAAATCAGTCCAACATGTGGTACTTCAGGCTCTGTTTTACTTGCTGGACAGAGCTGTGGATAGGTGAGCTTGGACATTATCTTTTGGGTGTTCTACACACAGATGGGAAAGTGACAGTGTTTGGTTTGATTACACTCAGCAGTGCATTTACCGTGCTCCTAGGATGTGCCTTGGGCAGTGCTATGAATAGAAAACACTCCATGTCCTTAAGGGCTTGGCGTGTTTCCAGGCACTATCAAGATGATGGGTATTCTGCATCCTTACCTGCTTGGCTCTATTTCAGGGTAACAGAGGCTAAGAAAGCTAATTAACCAGCCATTCTTAGTGTACTGAGAATTACTTATTGAAAGAGTGTGAAGGTAAGATGACCCGTGCTCATTCTTTCTGACCATTCTCCCCTGGTATTGATTTTCAAAACCCTCTGGAGCCTCAGTTTCTTTATCTGTAAAAGTGGAATAATGCTGAGGATTTTGAGAATCAGCATTCAGGAGAGAGGAGTCCAAGAGCATAAGTTAAGCAGAATCATCTTTATAAATAAGTGTGCTCTGTGTTCAGTTGCTCAGTCATGTCTGATTCTTTGCAGTCCCGTGGACTGTGGCCCACCAGGCTCCTCTATAAGCCAAAAGAACCAGCTTGGGTCATGTCTCCATTCCTGCTCTTAGGTAAATAGTATTATTACTGTTCTATGGACAAAGAAACTTAGGCCCCAGGAAGTTTTGTGGCTTTTTACTGTCATCACATATTGATTGAACTAAGTCTAAGACCCTGGTTTCTTCATTCTTGGTCAGAACTATCTGTACTCCTACTGTGTTATCTTTCTCTTTTACATCCTTTTTTCCCTCGTGCTCGCCACTTACAGTGTGTTGTTGCTCCCAGTGTCATTGACTGGTCCTCTGGGTTAGAAGTGATATATCGAGGGCTGAGACTGGAGATAGTGAGAGGCAGCTGTGCACTTTAGTCATACTTCTGTGCTTAGAGGATGGGGATAGCTGAAGGATTTTCTGAGGTGGGGCTCTGTGTCTAGTTCACTTAGCTCCTGCCTTGTTATTGTTACTTTCATGTACTTAGCTTCTGCTGGTGGTGTTCAGCAGGAGATATATCCAAACCACACCCACAGCATTATTCTAAAAATGAGAAGTTACTAAGGAGAAAGGATTTCTCAGTTCTTCTTTCTTATGATTGTTCTTCAGACATAATTTCTGGAATACAATTCCCTTTAAAACGTTTCTTTACCTCAGGGGCTTGAGTGGAAGGTTGTTTTACCAGGAAATTTAGCACTGGCTTCCTCTCGAGCACCTTGGAGTCAGAGCTTTCATACAGGCATGACAGTGACCAAAGCTTGCTTTTTCCAGTGAGAGTATTGAATCCCATAGGAATACCACACAGGTAAACGTAATTAAAACTTTGTTCTCATGATCTCCATCACTTTCTTAAAAATCCTCAGTGACTCCTCATTTTTCAGAGGGTGCATGTAAGCTAAATAAATGTAAGCCCTTTTTTTCCCCTAAATGAAATATTCTACCAGTGAGTAGAAATTTTTGTTTTCCTTTGTTACCTTGAATGGAAGAGGAGGAAACCCTTTCTCTTTACTAAATCTTGCCCTTCCATGAAGGCCCAATTTCTGTGCCTGGCTCCCTCACCCCTCCAACTAGACATAAAATTATTTCTGCTCTGATTTTAATAGCAGTTATTACTAATACCAATCATTTTGTATTTAATTATACATAGCTTTATGATGTCATTTATCTTATGCTTTTTTTTTGTTCTTTTACCTACCACTGGATGGTAAGCTCTAGGAGGGCAGGGAACCTTCTTTTCAACATTATATGATGGAAAATTCCCATTCCTCTCCCCATGGTGGAGAGGAAATCGTATCATCAACTTTCACATGATCTGAAACCAGTCTTGTTTTGTTGATAGCCCCTCACCCACGCTTTCGGAGAAGGCAATGGCAACCCACTCCAGTACTCTTGCCTGGAAAATCCCATGGGTGGAGAAGCCTGGTAGGCTGCAGTCCATGGGGTCACTAAGAGTCGGATACGACTGAGTGACTTCACTTTCACTTCTCGCTTTCATGCACTGGAGAAGGAAATAGCAACCCACTCCAGTGTTTTTGCCTGGAGAATCCCAGGGACGAGGGAGCCTGGTGGGCTGCTGTCTATGGGGTCACACAGAGTCAGACATGACTGAAGTGACTTAGCAGCAGCAGCAGCACCCACCCTTTTACCTTTGATTATTTTGAAGCAAATATCAGGGGCAGCAGTAGTCTTCTTGATGTTCCCAGTTATATCCTAGTTCAGGAATCTGTCTCAATAGGGTAGGGAAACAATTATTCTTAGTAGGGAATTAGTGTNCCCACCCTTTTACCTTTGATTATTTTGAAGCAAATATCAGGGGCAGCAGTAGTCTTCTTGATGTTCCCAGTTATATCCTAGTTCAGGAATCTGTCTCAATAGGGTAGGGAAACAATTATTCTTAGTAGGGAATTAGTGTTGTTGTTGAATGATAAACCTTATATTCTGTACCCAGGGAAGTAAAAATGCTATTGCATTTGTATTTCATATGCCTTCAAAGGATGAGCAGTTTCAGGTCTAGGAATATAGAATCTGCATCATTATGCACTATAACTTCTTTTATTAAATTCTGTTTCCTCTGGTGCTGATTTCTCTTTTTTTCAGTCCCCTGCCACAAGCTGGAGCTGTGAGGGGAAAACCTAGAATTCTTCTAGTTTGGCCCTTGTTGAGCCTGTGGAGAGAAGCAAAATCTCTAATGTGGGTGGTCTTCTCAATGCTGGGCCACTCATTTAACAGCATCTTTGATCTTGGTAAATTAGTCTCTCTGGGGTCGTGAAAAAAAGGAGACAAGATATAGCTCTCACTTTAACATGTAGTCTGTATAGAACTTGGTTCTACTTCAGAGATTTTTGAAGTGCTACTTCATGGATAGGTGCTTCTGCCTCTTTTTCTGTTGAAAGGATGAAGTTATGGAGGTTTCCAGGAGGTAATGCCAGACACAAAATAAGGGTACAAAGTAACATTGAGATTCCTGATTTCAGGAATTTGTTTTGTGTCAAAAAGTTTTCTTGAATATAAATACATGTGAAAACAATTGTTATCATCTGTGACTAGTCCAATCAAATAATTTATTTCTAACAATCATTTAGGTGTGCAGATCAGAAGCAGGTAAAGATCGGGCTTGGTGGAAGAGTGCGACTTTAGGAATTAAGGAGATTGGACAAAGTGATAGTTGTTCCTATATCCAATCTGGGAATAGGTCCACCAGCTCTTTATCTACTTTTTAAGATGCCTCCCAAAGACCATTAGTAGGTTTTTCTCTTCCTTCGTTAAAGTCATAAGAGATAAATACATCATCATTGAGTTTAGAATTTTGTTTTACGGTTTTTCATAGGCCCACAGTATTTTCTTAGTGATGGGCTTCAAGCCCACTGAATTACAATTCTGTGACCATTCATGATATTTGCAAGGACTGTGCTGTGGACTGTGGAGGGTAATGAGGTGAACAAAACATGTTTTTTGCCCTCTAGGAGAGAATGAGATTGCTACACAAAATTGGAGTACATTAAGAGACACTAGAAAAATCCACAGAAAGATTTGTGGGGCTTTGAGGGGTGTGAACGATGGTAGTACATTTAGTGACAATTATCAGGGAGACCTTCATGGAAGAGGAAACTTTTTTAGTTAAACTTAGTATGGTACAGAATTTGGATAGTCAGATTCAGAGATAAAGGAGAAAACAGTTCAATTTTTGATAACCTAGATGCTCTGGAACATTCTCAGACTATGAGTTTGGTACTTGATGAATCTGGATAAATATGCATCAATAAATATAATTCAATTTCAAACATGTGGGGTTTTTCCTCCATAGTATCAAGCAGTTCTCCCCCACGAACTGGGCATTTGGCAGTTCAGCTCGACTCTGACACTGTATACCTGGAGATAGCCTCAGATTACACAAGTTAAGGGTTCAGTCCTAAAAGACTGTCCCTTCAGACACCAGTGGCAAGTCCAGGTTGTCATCTCTGCTTCTGATCATAGATGAAAGTGTCCAGTGCCCCCTCCTTGGGTTTGATTAATTTGCTGGAGCAGTTTATAGAACTCAAACATTGTACTTACTATGTTACCAGTTTATTATAAGAGGGTATGATTTAGGAAGAGCCAAATGGAAGAGATGCACAGAGGGAAAGGTATAGGGAAAGGGGCATGGAGCTTCTGTGCCCTCTCTGAGAGGAAGTCGCTCAGTCACGTCTGACTCTTTGCGACCCCATGGGCTATAGCCTACCAGGCTCCTCTCTCCATGGGATTCTCCAGGCAAGAGTACTGGAGTGGGTTGCCATTTCCTTCTCCAGGGGATCTTCCCAACCCAGGGATCGAACCCGGGTCTCCTGCATTGCAGGCAGATGCTTTCTATCTGAGCCACCAGGGAAGCCCCTAGCTGGAAGAGATGCACAGAGGGAAAGGTATGGGGAAAGGGGCATGGAGCTTCCGTGCCCTCTCTGAGAGGGCTACACGTGTTCATCTGCATGTGTTCATGTGTTCATCAACCTGGAAATTCTCCAAAATCATATCCTTTTGGCATTTTATGGAGGCTTCATTCATTGCAAGGCATGATTGATTAAATCATTGGCCATTGGTGACTGAGCTCAGTCTCCAGCGCCAGTCCTCTTCCTTGGTGTGGGAGGGTGGGGCTAGAAGTTCCAGCCCTTGCTAATGACATGGTTGGTTCCTCTGGCAAACAGCCCCCATCCTTGGGTGTCCTAAGAGCATTCCAAGGGTCACCTCATTAATATAGCAATGGATACCTTCCTTGCTTTCCTAGGAAATTCCAAGTTTCAGGAATTCTGCCAGGAAACAGGGTCAAAGTCCAAATATGTATTTCATATTATAAATTCTTTGTAAGGCCGGTGTTCAGGGAAGGCAATTATTTTGGTCCCATATGTGTCCCACACTCTCTGTGTTGTTTTTGAGCCAGGTTTTCAATCTGCCTCATCCATCTTATTACTTATAAATATTTTTGTTCAATGATTGGTTTACAGCTTTGAAACTCAGAGGAATGGACTGGTGTTTATCTATGACATGTGCGGTTCTAATTATACCAACTTTGAGCTGGATCTTGGCAAGAAAGTCCTAAACTTGCTAAAGGTAAGGAAGGGCTGTGAGAGGACCCTTTCAACCCTCCTTCAGTGGTTACTTTTTTCTATTCTGTGTGAGATTTAGGAATGATGTAAACTTCAGAATTATGTTCAATGTCAAAGTCACCTGTAAATGGTGACCAATATCTGCTTCCTCAGAATAAGAAACAATCTTAAAAGTAAAGTGGGAGGAATTAAAATGCACAGGGACAATCAGTTTTAAAGGTGGGATGTCTCTTTCTTGGAGTTTTATAGAATAAAAATTAATGAAGGCTAGAGATGGTCATTGTCTGTGAAAAATGTAACCTAGCCAGTGATTTTCAGACTTTTTGTCTTAGTCTAGTCAGAACCATGTTTTCCATTGCAATTTAGTTCACAAAAGTATATGTATACTAACTCTACACATACATATAAAGTTATATACAGAGATAGTTTCTTATTCTCTTATCTCAAACTCTGAGGTCCAGAGGTGTTATTTAATATTTTGAACTTTAAAAGATAATGTGGTATGTATGTCACTCTAGTATCAAGTATTTCTGCAATGAAATGTGTTATTCATAATGAGTGGAGAAGAACAAAGGTTATAAATAACCTATGAAATTTCAGGTCAGAGTTTGCTGTTGCATGGATTTTTGCACCAAACTAACAATAGAAACCAGTGATTTCAGAGATGTTTAGATTTCAGAATCCAAGGATATAGGTATATAGATCTTTATGTACATATTTATAAAACAAAATTTTAAATGTTTCGTAAAACAAACTTTACTCTGTATAGTCATTTTGATTATTCTATTCTATATCATATTTTTAAAGTGTTAGTCATGACTTACTAAATTGATTTCAGGACCCGCTGCATGACAACCTGCAGTGGGAAAAAATTCACCCAGGACTCTGTGTAGTCTTTGTTCTGGTATCTCACTTGGGAGTACTGTGGAACTGGATGTTTAGAAGTGTTCATTTACTACTACAGCTTTATAGCAGAAATTATATAAAGAGAATATTATACTGCATGTTGTTCACTGAGACTTGCATTTTTATACTCATCACTGTGTTGCTAAAATTGCTAGTGTGGTTTGTAGCTGATATTAATTCCTTTCTAATTGATGGTTGAAGGATTCATGCCTTTTAATTCCTCATCCATTGGTGAATATACCATTTTGTTTATCCACGTCTATTGATGGCTCCTTGGCTGGTTTTCTGATTTTTGCTGTTAATATTATGAACAGTGCTGCTATGGACATTCTTATACATATCTTCTGGTGTGTGTGTGGAAGAATATCTCTAAGGCAGAATGTATATCTGTGCTTTATGTGCAACGAGAGCATGTATGTTTGGACCATTTTTCCCATTCCCAGTCTTCTCAGAACTAATTTCACCCTCTGGGGTTGATAGCACCCCCACTGAAAATGTTCTAGAGTATACATCTAGGAGTAGAGTTACTGGGTTGTAAGGCCTGGGAAGATTCAGTTTTATAAGATAGTGTTTAATTGTTTTTCAAAATGGTTGTGCCTACCTGCCATGTGTAAATTTTCCACATCCTCTCCAATACATGATAATGTTATACTTCTTAATTTTTCCAATCAACAGGTATAAAATGGTATCTTGTGATATAACTCAAAATCTCTTTTATTAGTGAGATTAAGTATCTCTTCATATATTTATTGGCCATTTATGTTTTCTTCTGCACAGTGCCCATTTATGACTTTTACCCATTTTCCTATCATCCATTTATGTAGTTGTTTATGTATTAGTGCTAATCTCTATGTGTGTATGTCAGGCTTTCCCGGTAGCTCAGAGGGTAAAGAATCTGCCTGCAATGCAGGATACCCAGGTTTAATCCCTGGGTCAGAAACATCCCCTGGATGAGGGCATGGCAACCCACTCCAGTATTTTTGCCTGGAGAATCTCATGGATGGAGGCGCTTGGTGGGCCACAGGCCATGGGGTCGCAAAGAGTCAGACACAACTGAGCAACTAACACACACACATACTTGTATGTATATACATACATCCACATCTATATACATACATACACATGTATACATATACTCAGTTTATAGCTTGCTTTTTCACTTTTTGTAGAGTCCTTTTGACTAACAAAAGTTCTTCATTTTAATATGGTTAAATGTGTCTGTGTTTAATTTCTGCTTAATACATTTTGCATCATAAGTCCTTCCCTATTCCAAAGTCAGAAAAATAATATTAAATATTTATTTTTTACTGCTCTACCACTGATTCCATGTGTATTAATTTTTTAATTAATTTTTTATTGTGATAAAATATACACTTATACACAATCTTGTGGTTACTGTTGTTAACAATTTTGAGTGTACAGTTCAGTAGCATTAAGTACATTCACAGTGTAGCCCATTACCACTATCCATTTTCAAAACTCTTCATCATCCCACACAGAAACTCAGTGCTCATTAAACAGTATATCCCCTCTCTACCCCACAGCCCCCAGTAACCTCTCTTCTACTTTCTGTCTCTATGAATTTGCCTATTCTAGATCCTCATGTAAATGGNGGACTTTTCTAAAAAAAGGAAAAGAATATCTAAGAACTGTGGGTCAACAAAAATAAAAGTGTAATATATACAAAATGGGAATACCAGCAGAAGGAATTAAAAAAAGAAGAAATTTTTTCTTATTCTAAATTGATCTAATAGATGCCAGTTTGCTCAAATAGCAACAGTGCATTCAATTATGTGTGTGTGTGTGTGTGTTTATAATGAAGTGAAATGAGTGACAGCAATGATAAGAAAGAACAAGAGGAAGAGGGAGGAATTAGGATTATTTTGTCATCATAAGGCACTTGTGCTACCTGTGAAACAGTGTACAGTTGTCCCTAGGTATCCACAGGGGATTGTTTCCAGGAGTCCTCAATCCATGGATGCCCAAGTCCCTTATATAAAATGGCATAGTACAGTTGCCCCTCCATATCTGTAGGTTTCACAACTGTGGATTCAACCAACCACAAATGGAAATTTCACTATGCAGTTGTTGAACCCACAGATGTAAAACCTAAAAAATCTGCATATAAATGGACCTGTGCATGTTATTCAAAGGTCAACTGTAGTGTTATTTGAAAAGTGGACTTGGATTAGCTACAAATGTATATTGAAAACTCTAGGGCAACCACTAAAAAGGGGGAAAAAGTATAGTTGCTGTTCTAAGAAAGGAAACAAAATGGAACTACATAAAATGTTCAGTTAAAACCACAGAAGGTATAAAAAGAATAAAAGATAAAAACAGGAACAAAGAACAAGGGCAGCAAATAGAAAACACTAATGAATATGATAAATATTATCACTTTGAATGTTAATGGTTAAAATGTACCATTGAAAAGATAGAGATTATAAAAATGAATTAAGAAAATAAGACCCAGGTATATGTTATCTATAAGAAGCCCATTTTAAATATAAAGACACATATAGATTAAAAGTAAATGGATGGGGAATTCCCTGGTGGTCCAGTGGTTATGAATCTGCTTTGTAATGCTAGGGGCATGGGTTCAATTCCCAGTTGGGGAGCCGAGATCCCACAAGCTGCAAAGCAACTAAGCCTGCATGCCATGTGCTGCAACTAAGACCTGATGCAGCCAAATAAATAAAATTCTTTTATTAAAAAGTAAATGGATGGAATAAAATATACCATGCTAACACTAACAAAAAAAGAGAAGTAGCTATATTAATTTCACACAGAGTGAAATTTAAGCAAGAAAAGTTATCAGGGATAAAGAAGAGCATTGCATAATGATAAAAGGGCTAATTCTCCAGGAAGACATAACAGTCCTTAATGCATATACAACCTAACAACAGAGCATTAACTTATGTGAGGCAAAAACTAATAGCATTGCAAAGAGAAATAGATAAATCCAATATCTTGTTTAGATACTTCAACATGCCTCCATAAAATAGAACTGTCATAAATGAACAGTTCTAGCAGACAGTGAGGACTTAGCTGAACTTAACAACAGCATCAATCAATTGGATATAATTGACATCTATAGACTAATTCATTCAATAATAGTAGGACACACATTTTTTCTCAAGCTCACATGGAACATGTACCAGGATAGATCACAGTCTAGGCCATAAAACACACCTTAACAATGTGAAGAACAGAATTTCAAAGAATAGAAATCAAACAATTTTCACTGTCAGGCCACAGTGGAATTAAACTAGAAATCATAACAGAAAGATGACTGGAAAAATTCCAAAATATATGGAGATTAAACAACACTCTTCTAAATAACACATGGTCATGGAGAAATCTCAAGAGAAATTTAAAAATATTTTGACTAGATGAAAATGAAAATATAACTTATCAAAATATGTGGGATACCACAAAAACAGTGCTTAGAGAGAAGTTATAGTATTGAATGCACGAAAAAAGAAAGATCTAAAATCAGTAATCTCAGTTTCCACCTTAGGAAGCTAGAAAAAGAAGAGCAAATTAAATTCTAAGTAAGCAGAAAAAAACACAATAATAAGAATTAGAGCAGAAATCAATGAGCCTGAAAATAGAAATCAATAGAAAAAAAATCAATGAAACTAAAAGTTGGCCCTTTAAAAAGGTCAATATACTAAATTATACATTGGATTGTACACTTTAAATGGGTGAGTTGTGTGGTGTGTGAACTATACCTCAATAAAACTATTTTTAAAAATCAGATCAAAACTATAAAAACAGTAAAAAGGCCAGTGGTTACCAGGGGTTAGGGAGGAGAGAGGGATAAATAAGAACACAGAAGATTTTCAAGGGGGTGAAACTATTCTGTATGATACTATAAGTGGCTATATGTCATCATACAATTGTCAAAACCCACTGAATGTACAGTACCAAGTATGAACTATGGACTTTGGGTGATAATGATGTGTCATTATAGGTTCATTAATTTTAAGAAATGCACCACTTTGGTACAGAATGTTGATTGTGGGGGAGGCTGTGCTTGTGTGGGATCAGGGGGTATATAGGAACTTTCAGTTTAATTTTGATGTGAACATCAGTTCAGTTCAGTTCATTTCAGTCACTCAGTCGTATCCGACTCTTTGCGACCCCATGAACCGCAGCACGCCAGGCCTCCCTGTCCATCACCAACTCCCAGAGTCTACCCAAACCCATGTCCATTGTGTCAGTGATGCCATCCAACCATCTCATCCTGTGTTGTCCCCTTCTCCTCCTGCCCTCAATCTTTTCCAGCATCAGGGTCTTTTCAAATGAGTCAGCTCTCCACATCAGGTGGCCAAAGTATTGGAGTTTCATAAAACTGCTCTAAAAATAAAGTCTATTAAAATTGTTTAAATCAGAGACTCTTCAAATAGAATGTGAAATAACAATAAAAAAAAAATACTATACCTTTATACTTTCTCTCCCATGGCTGTTTTTTAGGCCTAGCAAAATTAGGTCCATAAGAAGTACAGTCCATATCCTCCTTCGCTATTTAGACTGAGAGGCATACTTCCTCCTCCTTAACTTGAATAGGCTGATCAGAGAACATCATTAAGACCTCTGTTTTAGACTCCCTGTGGCACTTCAACTCCAGGCATTCTGTTTCACTCTTCCCAGACAAGTGACCTAATGAAGTAAATCCAAAATGTGATCTACACTAACTATGGAGAAATCTGTACCTTTTATACTCTTAACACTTACCATCTTCTCTGTTTTTAACTAGCATGGTCTGTCTACTTGATCTGTTGATGGTTTTGCCATCTTAACCAGAATTCAAGATCCACGTCAAACAAACAAAAATATTAAAAACACTAAAGATAAATCTAGCTAAAACACTAATGTTAAATGTACTGTTCTGGAAGGTAAGTGTAGAAGACTTAATTTGTTACAAACTCAAGAAACAAAGGAAGCTACCCTCCTTCAAACTGGCCTGATTAGCACCCATTGTAGCCCTGATTTCCAAGATATTCAGACCTTGAAACTTCTTGCTGCAAACTATCCTGACAAGAAATAACTAATCGCATGCCTACCTGTGAAGAATCATTCATCACATTACTACACTCCCATCTCATTTACTCTTTCTTCCAAAGCCTGATAATAGTGACTGTATACTGAGCTCTAAGTATGTGCTAGGCATCATGTTATACACTTTATATATTTTTTCATTTAATTTGTACAATAACCAAATAAGTGTACCTAATCTAATTGATAGGTAAAGAAACTGAGGTTTGAGAAGGTTACTAATTTTCCCATGGTCACAAACTAATAAGTTAAAGAGCTGGGATTCATTCTCCTAAATATAAAAGAAATCTTTAAAATGTTATCATCTCTATAGAGCTAATATTGCTTTAGAAAAAGATATTTCATAACTGAATCACCTTACTATATGCCTGAAATTAACACGACATTGTAAACCAACTATATAGTCCAATATAAAACAAAAATTAAAAAACAAAAGTTAAAATATTGCTAGTTTTCTAAAACAGAAAGGAAAAGGTCAGTTCAGTTCAGTTCAGTCACTCAGTCGTGTCCGACTCTTTGCAACCCTATGAAACGCAGCATGCCAGGCCTCCTATTCACTACCATCTCTCGGAGTTCACTCAGACTCACGTCCATCGAGTCCGTGATGCCATCCAGCCATCTCATCCTCGGTCGTCCCCTTCTCCTCCTGCCCCCAATCCCTCCCAGCATCAGAGTCTTTTCCAATGAGTCAACTCTTCTCATGAGATGGCCAAAGTACTGGAGCTTCAGCTTCAGCATCATTCCTTCCAAAGAAATCCCAGGGTTGATCTCCTTCAGAATGGACTGGTTGGATCTCCTTGCAATCCAAGGGACTCTCAAGAGTCTTCTCCAACACCACAGTTCAAAAGCATCAATTCTTNACTGGAGTTTCAGCTTTAGCATCATTCCTTCCAAAGAAATCCCAGGGTTGATCTCCTTCAGAATGGACTGGTTGGATCTCCTTGCAGTCGAAGGGACTCAACACCACAGTTCAAAAGCATCAGTTCTTCGGTGCTCAGCCTTCTTCACAGTCCAACTCTCACATCCATACATGACCACAGGAAAAACCATAGCCTTGACTAGACGGACCTTAGTCAGCAAAGTAATGTCTCTGCTTTTGAATATACTGTCTAGGTTGGTCATAACTTTTTTTCCAAGGAGTAAGCGTCTTCTAATTTCATGGCTGCAGTCACCCATACTCACCTATAATTCTTAGGTGTCCCAGGCTGAACTTTTGCCTCCATCTATATCTTCATAATATGATTACTTTGAATGGTAAATCAGCTTTTAATTTCTTTTTTTAAACTTTATTGAACTGTAGTTGATTCATAATGCTGTGCTAGTTTCAGGTGTACAACAAGTGAATCAGTTACATGTTATATATATAGTATTGTGCTTATGTCAGTGCCAGTCTCCCACTTTATCCCTCCCAACCCTTGCCCCTAGTAACCACAAGTTTGTTTTCTATATCCATGGCTCTACTTCTGTTTTGTGAGTAAGTTCATTTGTACCCTTTTTTTTTCTTTTTAAGATTCCACATATAAGTGATTTATTTGCCTTTGTGTCTGACTTCACTCAGTATGAGAATCTCTCGGTCCATCCATGTTGCTGCAAATGGCATTATTTTGTTCTTTTTAATGGCTGAGTAATATTCCATTGTATACATGTACCACATCTTCATCCATTCCTCTGTCAATGGACTTTTAGGTTGCTTTCATTTCTTTCTTTTTAACTACTTTTTCTCTAGTCACTAAGTGAAGTCTGAATTAGGCTGTAGACTCCCTCTGCTGGGTAAGAATGGTGAAAAGATCAGAAAACCTAAATTTTGGATTTAAACAATCAAAGGTCCCACTAGGCACTGTTGAAGTGCCCTAATTGGTGTATTTAAGTCCTTGTATGTGTTCTCCACAGGGCTTCCCTGGTGGTTCAGATGGTAAAGAATCTGCCTGCAATGCAGGAGACCCGGGTTTGATCTCTGGGTCAGGAAGATCCCCTAGAGAAGGGAATGGCAACCCACCCCACTATTTTTGCTGAGAGAATTCTATGGACAGAGGAGCCTGGCAGGCTGCAGTCCGTAGAGTCACAAAGAGTCAGACACGACTGAGTGACTAACACACACATGTGTTCTCCACAGGGAGCTTTTCCAGCTCGTTTGAAGAAAGTGCTGATTGTGGGAGCACCTATATGGTTCCGAGTGCCCTATTCCATCATCAGCCTCCTTCTGAAGGATAAAGTTCGGGAGAGGGTAAGGCAAGCTAACTTTATTATTTGGACGTGGGATAGGTACAGTTCCATCTCTACTGTTGAAACTTGCCAATTAATTCTCTGCCTTCAAAAGCCTTCCTGACTTGTCTGTGTTCCTGCTTCTGTTAGTGTGTTCACTTACATTTTCTGCTTTATTCTTTACTTAGCTCAGTACAAGCTGCCTTTTTGACTGTACTACAAGTTCCTTGAAGTTTGGACCTGGACATAATTTGGGCACTTCCCCTCTATATAGTACCTTGGATGCAGCTAATATTGAAGAAATGTGTCCCATGAGTAACTTAGAGATAGCTACCATTTCCCAAATTTACATTTGTACAGCTTCTAATGTAATTACATCAATTGAGCTGGTATTTGATTTTGTTCAACTGGAAGTATCACTCAGTCCCTTTGACCACCAGGGTGGTAAAGGAGAATCTCAGACTCTTTTTTAATCCTGGCATTTTCTCTTAAAACAGCTTGTTACTTCCTAACTTCAAAAGTGTTGTCTAACATCATCTTAATTCTATTATCATTCCCCGAATATTCCATGACACAAAGATTATGGTTTTAGTCATTCAGTCATTCAGTTCTCACCCTTAAAAGAAAGGGTATAGGAAACATTGATATACTAGAATAAGATACTAATGTAAAATATTATCAGAGGGTTTTTTTAAAATATGAGATTATATGAATACTAACAATACAGATCTTTGTAGCTGAGGCAACTTGGGTTGGAGGGAAAAAACTAAAGACATTTGGTTTTGTAGAAGCTTAGGGACTTAGGGACCCCAGAGTAGGAGAGGTACTCTCCCAGGTGACTCTTTGAGAGGACTCCTTAGGTGAGTTCTTAACACTTGCATTTTATACAAGTGTATATACATGCATGTATAAACTCAAAATATATTGAGCACCTTTACAGTCCAGGTTCTGAGCCTTGGGGATTAAAACTTAGTGCCATAGCCCTTATTCCTGTGGAGCTCATGGTTGTGAAAGGGGACAAGACATGTTTAGAGGACTGTGGCTTGATGGGAACACAGAGAATATTGCCTCAGACAGTCAGGGAAGGCTTCACAAAAGAGGTGAGCCGTAAGCTGGTACTTGAAGAGGCCGTAGAGAAAAAGATGGCATTACAGGAAGAAGCAGCAGCAAGCAAGGCAAACATCCCATTCCACACAGATTTCAAAAGGAGCCAACTAGTCCAATATGGCTGTGTCCACTATGGCAGCAAAGAGAGGAATTGAGTATTATAGTTACTTCTCTAGCATTTTTCCTGGGCTTCCCTGCCTCTGGGTGGCTGGTCTTGTCTTGCTTTCATTTAGAAATCTATTTTTTGAGAACATCCATACCAAGCTATGAGTAAAGGACAAGCTAACAGGCTTAGGATTGGTTATCTTAGTATGGGGTTGACAAAAACAACCACTTTCTATGCATTCTTAGTAGTCAGAAAGGCCAGGACCCACGTGAGATGAACTGGAAAGCCTTGTATATAGTATAAAGCCTTTGTTCTCTATACCTACCTTTGTGTTTATGACAAGGCCCCTAACTCCAGGAATGAATTTGATATACATTGTGGAAAATCAAACCTTTCCTGGGAAATTCCTAGGATTTCAATGTTAAACAGATGAAATTGCATTTACGCCTTTTCTAAGTATACCACGTGTTTCAAGCCAATCTCATCTCATTCTCTGAAGTACTTTGGTTCTTTACCTTCACTATCTGTATGCCCTTCCTTCCCCACAGACTCATGCAGTTCTCTCTTACTTTCCAGATTCAGATATTGAAGACGTCTGAGGTCACCCAGCACCTGCCCAGAGAGTGCCTCCCGGAAAACCTGGGTGGATATGTCAAAATTGACCTCGCCACTTGGAATTTCCAGTTTCTATCCCAGATGAATGGCCACCCAGATCCCTTCGATGAGATCATTCTGNCGTCTGAGGTCACCCAGCACCTGCCCAGAGAGTGCCTCCCGGAAAACCTGGGTGGATATGTCAAAATTGACCTCGCCACTTGGAATTTCCAGTTTCTATCCCAGATGAATGGCCACCCAGATCCCTTCGATGAGATCATTCTGTTCTCCCTCCCTCCAGCCTTAGACTGGGACTCAGTGCATGTCCCAGACCCCCAAGCCATGACTATCCAGGAGTTGATGGACTATGTTAGCACCAGACAGAAGCGGGGGATATACGAGGAGTATGAAGACATCCGTCGTGAGAACCCAGTTGGTACTTTCCACTGTTCCATGTAAGTAGGGAAGGTTTGGGACAGCGATCACTTTCCAAGATGCTTGTGACACGTGTTGGTATACTTTCCACACCTCACATCCTTAAGAGAGGCTCTTCCTTAGGTTAAGGAGCGCCACTTTCACTTACATCATGGTTTCTCTCATCCAGAAAGAGGCACCAATTCGCGCCTGTTGCCAATAGCATACGCTGTGAAGTTTCTGAAGGTTTTTGGTAACAATAGAGAAACTGTGTACTAAAGGATGCATTTGTTTGATGTGTTCCTGATATGCAAGTGCTTTTAGGGGAAAAAAAAAAAGTAGAGGCCCAAAAGGTAGGCTGTTGATTCTTGTTCTAAGTGTGATCTCTGGTCCTTGCTTTTGGGCAGCTTCTGCCTAGAGCATTTATAGTGTTACATGACTTTCTGAGGAGGAGTACTGGTCCATTTTAAACAACCCACAGTCAGTCAGAGAGAAGCGTTGCCTCTTAGAAATTTAGCCTGTGGGATTTTCCTTCTACCTATATTCTGTAACTGGTTTGCAGCTACTTGGTAACTATTGTTGGCAGTAGAGCTCCAATCATTTCTCTTACTGCTGCTGTCATTTATCTTAACATGTTTTCATTGGTTGCAGCAAAAACTTCTTTTCCTCCAAGTTTTGAGATCTGTTTGTTGAAAATTAAGGAAGCTGTCTCCAGTGGGTCTCAGGCTCAAGTTCCAGCTTAGCCAAAAATATCCTCTGTGACTTACCCAAGTTATTTCCCTACTTTATACTTCAGTTTTCCTGTTTGTAATATTTTATGTTAGACTCGCTGATCTCCACTGATTATTTTACAGCTTAAATGTTTTAGGAATCTGTGAGTACCTCTCTCCCCTTGTAATTCCTCTCCAGCTTAGTCAGTGTACTGTAAAAAAGGTATGTAAAGAGTGAGGAAAGAAAGAGAAGGAAAAAGAAAGAGAAAAATAACAAGTTAGGAAACAGATAAGGAAGGTAAGAGAGAAGAAGCAATTGAGAAAAAAAAAAAATCAATAAAGCAAGAATCCAAAGAAACATAAGGGAAAAAAAAAGAGAGAGAGAGAGCAGAGCATGTATCATGTGGGGAGAGTGTTCTTCCCTACCAGTTCTAGACCCCTATATGTGTCCAGTCCTTTTCCCCGCCAGAGCAGAGGGTGCACGCTTGTTTGGGGAATTCCTGACCTTGCTCTGGTGCTTCTGCTGAGGGGTCCTTAAGATGCCATTTCTACCATGGTTCCCCTTCACCACATTAAAAGAGTATGTTTGGATTATCCTCTTTGCATCATGCAAGTCAGCTATCATGTTATAATCAGAGAATATATCCCAATCTTATGGAAGGATTCCCAGTCTTGCCTCTTTATTTATTGAATGAATGAAAACATCCTACTTCAGGAGCTAGAAACCAGAATCCTCAACATCTTCAGGCCTGTGTCTTACATCCAGTTCCAGTAGAACTACTTACACAGAACAAACTGTTTTCCTTGGAGTTCTAGTTTAAGAAGTAGGTATCAGGGTATTCACTGCGGTCCAGGATGCCCATGGACAGTGAGACTTTACATTTTTTCCCCTCTACATCATTCTTTCAAAGATTTTTTTAATAAATAAAAATTTAATTTTTATTATGAGAAAATTGTAGATTCAAAGATCATGTATACCCTTTCCACAGCTATCCCATGGTAACATCTTCCAGAAGCTTTGTATAGTATCGCAACTGGGATATTGATAAGTAAGTAAGTGAAAGTTGCTCAGTTGTGTCTGACTCTTTGCGACCCCATGGACTATACAGTCCATGAAATTCTCCAGGCCAGAATACTGGAGTGGGTAGCTGTTCCCTTTTCCAGGAGATCTTCCCAACGCAGGGATCAAACCCAGGTCTCCCACATTGCAGGTCCGCCAATCTTATTCAGATTTCCCAGTTTTTGTTTGTGTGTTTGTGTATTTAGTTCTTTGCAATTTTTATCACTCAGGTAGGTTCGTGTATACAAAACCACAGTCAAGATACAGAATTCCATAACCACATACCTCTCCATTCTATCCATCCCCATCCCTAACCCCTGTAACTACTAATCAATTTTCCATTACTATAATTTTGTCATTTCAAGAATGTTATTATATAGATGGAATCATACTGTATATAGACTTTTGGGATTGCCTTTTTTCACTCAGTATAATTCTCTGGAGTTTCACCCAAGTTGTTATTTGTATCAAGTTTGTTCCTTTTTATTGCTGAATAATATTCCATGATATGAATGAACCACAGTGTAAACTGTTAACCAATTAACCACTTACCTGTTGAAAGACATCTGGGTTGTTTCCAGTTTCTAGCTATTATGAGTAAAGCTGCTGTGAACATTCATGTCTAGGTTTTGTGTAAAAAGAAGTTTCTATTTCTCTGGAATAAATGGCTAAGGGTGGAATTGCTAGGTTATATGTTAACTAAGTGTTCAGTTTTATGAAAAACTATCCAGCTGTTTCCCAGAGTGGCTATATTCTTCTCCATTCTCCCCAGCAATATGTGAATGGGCTGTTTCTTTTTTAAAAATATGTATTATTTCTTTATTGACTCTGCTGGGTCTCTGACCTTCATTGTGGCATAGGGAATTCTTAGTTGCACATGTGGGCTTCAGTTCCCTGACGAGGGACCAAACCTGGGCCCCCTGCATCGGGAGCACGGAGTCTTAGCCACTGGACTACCAGGGAAGTCTCAGAATGGTCCGTTTTCTTTGCATCCTCACCAGTGTTCAGTGTTGTCACTTTTTTTTTTTTTTGGCTGTTCTGATAGGTATGTAATGATACCCCTAAGTTAAAATTAAAATTGTGGTCTTAATTTACATTTTCCTACTAGCTAATGTTATTGAACATTTTTTCATGTGCTTATTTGCCATCTGTATATACTCTTTGTAAAAATGTCTTATGCCCATTTTTTATTTGGATTTTTTTTTAAACTCTTGATACTTGAGAGTTCTTTATGTTCTAGGTACTAGTTCTTTGTTGGATGCATAGTTTGAAAATATTTTCTTCCAGTCTGTAGCTTTTCTTTCTTTTTTTCTTTTCTGGTCCTCTTGTAAAGCAGAAGTTTATTTTGATGAAGTTCCTTTAATCATTTTTTCCTCTGTGGATCATACTCTTGATGTCAAGCCTAAGAACACATTGCTTCACCTTAGAATCCAAAGATTTTTCTACTTTTTTCCCTAAAATTTTTATAGTTTATTTTTAAATTTAATTTAAATCTGTGATCCATTTTGAATTAGTTTTTTGTGTAAGGTTTAGTTTGGTGTTCAGATTTTTTCCCTATAGGTATCTAATTGCTCCAGCACCATTGGTCAGAAAGAGTATTCCTCTTTCTATTGAACTGTTCTTGGAACTTTGTAAAATATCAGCTGGGTTTATTTGTGTGGGAAGATTCCTCTAAGAGTATAACATGACTAACAACTATTTCTTAACCACCAAGAATTAATAACTGGCAGTTTTTAGTATTTTGTTGTATTTGCTTCATCTTTTTATATAAAAGAAAGAATTAATTGTAAAGTTGAAATCCCTTCTAATCGTCACCATCAATTCTCACTCCTCAGAAGCAGTCACTAGTATGAATGTGGTATGTTTCCTTCCAGATCATTATGTTTATACTCTTACACATACATTCATATGCATAAATAATATAGAGTATTACTTTATGTGGGTGGTCTTTGTAAATTCTTTTTTGCTTTTAATCAATATATATGAGATGACTTTTTCAGAATCAAATAATACCAAAGAAAAAAAGTAATGAATGACAAATAGCAGTGTCCCTCCTTACCCTCAGTTCCACTCCCGTTGTCATCCATTTTCAACTCTTGTAGTTGTGTCTTTATTTCACTTTGTTTCATCTCTTTCAGGTCTCCAGGAAACCTAGAGAAGAACCGCTATGGGGATGTACCCTGCCTGGACCAAACTAGAGTGAAGCTGACGAAACGAAGCGGCCACACTCAGGTAGAAAGATAAATGTCTTTCAGAAGCACTAGGGGAAATGTAAACCTCTTCCAAAGTGAAGCTTGCTAATACTGTAGTAGAAAGAACATGAACTCTAAGCCAGAGAGAGAAGGTTTGAGTTTTAGACTACATACTAGTCTGTTACCATATGAAAGTCCTTTTATGCCCATCTCACAGTACTAAGTGGAAATTAAATGAAATACTTTATGTACATGCTGATATCCCAAAGTCTGGTATATTACTGTAGGTACTCAATAAATTATTTCTCCTTTTACTCATTAGTTATGAAGTCATAGACATGTCATCTACCTTACTGGTGTGAGGGTATATATTGCATCAGTACCAAGGGACTCATTATAAGTGACCTCTGATTTTTCCATCTAGAAGATCTGACAAAAATTTTAGACAACTAGTGTATGCATGGGCTTCCCTGGTGGCTCAGATGGTAAAGAATCTGCTTACAATGTAGCAGACCTGTGTTCGACCCCTGGGTTGGGAAGATCCCCTGGAGGAGGACATGGCAACCCACTTCAGTATTGTTGCCTGGAGAATCCCTATGGACAGAGGAGCCTGGTGGGCTACAGTTCATGGGGTCGCAAAAAGTTGGACATGACTGAGCGACTAAGCACAAAAGAGATGAATTGGTCAAATGCCTATGTTATTTAGTATTGATTCAGTCATATCTGTACATATTAAAAATCACATATATTTAGTAGGGATATTTAGTGGAAATGTTATTCAGACTATTCACATACATCTTTAACATCCGTTTCTTTTTGTCCTTATTTGAGCTCCTTTTTGAGTCAATCTAACACAGTTTTCCAGAACACATCTTTTTATTTCCTTTTTTAAGTGTATTATCACTGCAGAATTTATCCTAAATCAGAAAAAATCTAGAACATTAGCACAGTTTTTTCTTTTCTTTCATCCTGTATCTCATGCATCCTCTATAGCATAATCATTTACTTCTTTTTAAAGTCCTCTTTAGTATGACTTGATTACAGCGACATTCAAAACTTAGAATTTTGAGGTCAGCAATTAAATAGATGTTATATTTCTTCTTTTTTCCTTCTGATACAACAGTTCTGTCTGGTGACCTCTATACACATCAAAAAACAGCATTGATTGAGGTTTCCATTCACAGCAAAGGAGTTTAAATAGTGCCCCTTAACGGCACACGCAGTATATGGACTTGTTATATCCTTCCTCTTTTTTCTGGAGGATAATTCTTAGGAAAATCATTGCTTTAGATTTGGGCATATATGATATATGAGTCAGGACTGTGGGATCATGGTTTTAATCTCTTTGACCCTACTGTTTCAATTCATAAACTGAATTCATAACCCTGTCTAGGATCCTTACAGAGGGTTTTCCTACAGTGGTATTAGCTGAGAGTCTGCCTGATTGAAGACAAATTCATCAGTATTACTGGGTTTTGTCTTAGTTGAATTGAGGCTCTAGAGTCAGATATCTGAGTGTATCTGTCTTGTTGACTGCTCTGTCTCCAAGACCTAGAACAGTGCCTGTCATGTATCAGACATTCAGTAAATTATTTGTGAGTGAATGAGTGAACCCCAGTGTACCAGGAGACTATTCTCGTCATCGTGTAATTAATCTGAAGATCATCACTTGAGTTAATACTCCCTCTCCACACTACAAATATTGGTAGAGGCTTTTCTCCACAGTAAGTGGAGGATTCAAGTTTGTTAGTGAATTGTTTAGCAGATTTATATATACCTGGAATTATATTATTTTTCTGTTGAACCTGGCCCATAACAGAATGTGTGTGCTGCTTTGGTTCTTCCTGCTGTTTCAGTTTGCCCCCAAGTCTGCACTTTATCTCTGAGGTCATTTTCAGTTTTTATTATCTAATGATTCTTCTGAAATTGCTGGTTTTAATTCCCAGTGCTCTCAGAGACAAGGATGCTAAAAACTGGTATCCTTAGTTATAAAGAAATAAGTCTCCTTTAAAGAAGTGCCATTTCTTTTCAAAGCATGAAAGTAACTCCAAGTGTGACAGTTTATATATTACTTATACAATGGTGTTGATTGACATGTACCAGCTAAATCATTTGTACTTTCCTATGCCTTCTCACGTGGGCCCTTTAGGGTCCCATCTGAGTGTGCCAGGTAGAACAGAGGATGGGCTTTGGCTTTTAGCTTGCTGGGTCCACTGCATATGTTTCATTAGCTTAGTGAAGGTGTCCAAATCAGGGTAGAGCACTAGTATTACTAGTATGAGGTCACTACCAGTTGCTGTGGGAAAAGAAAAGAGCAGGAAACTCAACTAAATAATCAGTGGGAGGATAAGTTGGTAGACTGACTATCTAATGGACATGCATCCAAGTAACATGGGTTTGACCGTGAGATGGAGATGTTTTCTTTTTGTGGTTGAGCCATGCAGCTTGCATGATCTTAGTTCCCTCATCAGGGATTGAACCCGGCTCATATCAGTGAAAGCCCTAGGTCCTAATCACTGGACCACCCAGGGAATTCCTCAGGGATGTTTTCTGAGGGTGGCTGTGGGGGTACTGACAGTTCAGTCTGTCCTCCAAGTGTTGGAACCAGTGGCGAAAGGGTTGATGGGGAGTCTTTGATCTCTCTAGATTGGAATGGAGTTTTCCCTAGTTTCCTGTTGAAACATCTGTACTTTTGCCCTGTAACCTTTCCTGTCCTCTAATATCCATCCACCCTAGCTGCTAGGTACTCTCCAACTAGTTATATTGTGACTTGAGGCTGTAGCTGCATCCGTTTGGCTTTTTTATCAGCTTGGACTAAATAGTGTTGACAGAGATCTTGTGAGGAGGTAGAATAAAAACAATAAAAATTTAAGCCTATTTAATTTCCCTGATGGCTNGTACTTTTGCCCTGTAACCTTTCCTGTCCTCTAATATCCATCCACCCTAGCTGCTAGGTACTCTCAACTAGTTATATTGTAACTTGAGGCTGTAGCTGCATCCGTTTGGCTTTTTTATCAGCTTGGACTAAATAGTGGTGACAGAGATCTTGTGAGGAGGTAGAATAAAAACAATAAAAATTTAAGCCTATTTAATTTCCCTGATGGCTAATGATGTACATAGACGGAGGACATTGGGAAATGGAGAAGGCCTGCAGAAGAGAGTGCATCATGAGCTGTTCACTGAGATTCTTCTGAAGGTGCGTGGCTTTTGCTTTGTGTTAATGTAGGCAGTAACAGAGCCTGGGTGTGTGGCCCATGCTGTTGATGGTCCTAGGTGTGAGATACAACTTTCTTCCTTCTCCACTCACACTTTCCCCTTTGTGTGTCACCACGTGGACAGGATGTTCCTGCTCAGGTTGCTTGGCTTGCCTCCCTTCTGGGTTTGGTTCTGAGCTGCAGTGCTGTAGTCCTAAGGGACTTTTTTTTTTTTTAATAGCAGCTTTATTGAGATACACACACCATACGGTTCACTCTTTTTAAGTGTACAAGTCATTGGTTTTTAATATATTCTCAGAGCTGTGCAACTATCACCACAATCAACTTTAGAGCATTTTCATCACCTAAAAAGGAAACTCACCTTGGTAGTCACTCCCCATTTCTCCCAAGCACATCTACTGTTTGTGTACTCTTTTTGCCTTTTGTGGACATCTCACATAGAGTCATACAATATATGACCCTTTATGTCTGGTTTCTCTCACTTAGCACGTTTTCAGGGTTCATTCATATTGTAGTATATATAAGTATTTCTTTTTTATTGCTGAATAATATTCCATTGTGTGTGTGTGTATGTGTGTGTGTGTGTGTGTATACACATTTTAAAAAATATTCACTTATTCGCTTATTTTTGGTTGTGCCGGGTCTTTGTTGCTGTGCTCAGGCTTTCTCTGGTTTCAGCAAGCAGGGGCTGCTCTCTGGTTGCAGTGCACAGGCTCTCGTTGCAGTAGTTTCTCTTGTTGCGGAGCATGGGCTCAGTGGCTGTGGCACGTGGGCTTAGCTGTCCCATGGCATGTGGGGCCTTTCCAGACCAGGGATCAAACCCAGGGTCCCCTACATTGAATTCTTAACCACTGGACCACCAGGGAAATCCTTACACCATGTTTTATTTATCCATTCCATTAGCTGGTAAACAGTTGAGTTGTTTCTATTTTTTGGCTACTATGAATGATGCTGCTGTGAATATTTGTATATGAGTTTTTTTAGGTAGATCTATGTTTTCATTTCCCTAGGGATTAGAATTTCTAGGTCATATGGTAGCTCAGTGTTTAACCTTTTGAGGAAATGTCAGACTGTTTTCTAAAGTGACTGCACCATTTTATATTACCACTAGTGATGTATGAGGATTCCAGTTTCTTCACATTTTTTCCAATATTCGTTATTATCTTTTACCGGTAGCCATTCTGGTGGGTGTGAAGTGTTATTTCATTGTGGATTTGATTTGCATTTCTCTGATGACTAATGATGTTGAGCAACTTTTCAGGTACACATTGTCCATTTGTATATTCTCTTGGAGAAATGGCTATTCTGATTCTTTGCCCATTTAAAAATTGAGTTGTCTTTTTACTGTTTATTTGTGAGAATTCTTTATATAGTTTAGCTACAAATCTCTTATAAAATGTGTGCATTCTGTGGGTTGTTTTTTCACTTTCTTGATGGTGTCCTTTGAAGCATAAAAGTTTTCTATTTTACTGTAGTTCAATTTATGTTTTTGTCTTTTGTTGCTTGTTTTTGATGTCATATCTAAGAAGGCTTTGCCTAACCCAAGGTCACAAACATTTATTACTATGTTTTCTTCTAAGGGTTTTATAGTTTTAGCTCTTACATTAGGTCTGCAATCCATTTGGAGTTAGGTTTTTGGTTTTTTTTTTTGTCTGTGCTGTGTGGCCTGCAGAACTTTAATTCCTTGACCAGGGACTGAACCAAGCCCACAGCAATGAAAGCTCAGAGTTCTAACCACTGGACTGCCAGGGAATTCCCTGGAGTTAGGTTTTTGTGTATGATGTAAGAGGGTAGGCCTGACTTTTCTGCATGTGGATATCCAGTTGTTGCAATAACATTTGTGCAGGTGAGGTTTTGAATTGGTCCTTTCACTTCTTCACTGCCTGACAAGGAGAGAAAATCCATACCTTGAGCTTTATTTGCCTAGTACATCATTTTCATACCCAATTGGTATATTCCACACAACTGCAATGATATTTCCTTTTTATCATTAGACAGATTACATCAATGCCAGTTTCATGGATGGCTACAAGCAGAAGAATGCTTACATTGGTACACAAGGTAAGTTAGTCTGCCGTTCACAAATTGATTTTGTATCATCTACCTGATTGTTTGCACCAGGGGGTGGCATAATTTTTAAAGGAAATGGTAACTTGAGGTGATGTTGCAGCCTTTAGATCTTCTGAAAGTGAAAGTCACTCAGTCGTGTCCGACTCTTTGCAACCCCATAGACTTTATAGTTCATGGAATTCTCTAGGCCAGAATACTGGAGTGGGTAGCCTTTTCCTTCTCTAGATCTTGGTCTTTCATAAAGATTGAGGGTTCTTGAAGAAGGCAGATGAGAGGTGTAGAGTTTCTTTATCAAATGTGCCTAGAAACTCACCGTATAGAGATAAACTAGAGATTTTAACACACAACATTACTACAAGTTTTTGAATGAGTCTTAGTGTTGCAGACCCAGGGGAATGGACATCAGAATTGACTGGCTAGTGGGATTGTCTTTATGTCGAGTAAGACATAAAGGAATGGCAGTGGATTTCCCGGAGATTGAATTCAGCCTGTGAATGGGTGTTGCTGGCTTAAGAGACTTTTGCTGGTCTGTGTACCATTACAGAGTACACCAGCGGCCTCTAACATGGATAGTCTTTGCTAAGTCTGACAGTGAAGTATTGGGCTCTAGGAGGATTTCAGATGGAGTTTCTATTAATGCTCTTGTGGGCCATAGTACTACTAATGACTTGTTCTCTGCCATCTCAAAAATACCAGGTTTCCTTCAAAGAGGGTGGTAAGAAATCATAACATAGGAGGATAAGAGAGACCATCATATGGATTTAAGGGCCTTTGACCATTGTGGAGTATGGCCAGCAAGAGATCTGGCCGGTATCCCCTTAACCAAGTGATCACACTTAGTATCACCAATAATGGAGAAACAGATATATGCCTCTTATTCTGATACAGTGAGGACTACACAATGTAACCTTTGTTGTATGTTGCCAGTTTTTAAGTGAATCAATCGGATTGTGAGAAACAAACCTGAGAAATCCAGACTGTGGAACATGCTGGAGAACTGGCTTAGATTCTTTCAAGTTAATGCCACGGGGGAAAGAAAGGCCGAGGGGGAGGGATTAAAGGGAGACTAAAAAGACATTGATAACCAAAGGCAGTGTGTCATCCATAACTCAATTTGGAAAAATAATTTTTAAGGACAAAATATTGGCACAGTTGGAGACTATATTAAATAGTATTATTGTATTAATGTATAATTGCTGCAGTATGATAATGATATTGTTCTATGGAGAATGTTCTTCTAAATACATGTTCAGGCATTTAGGAGTGAAATGTCATAATGTCTGAAACATATTTTTAAATAGTAAAAAAGAAA